>VUQI01033068.1:47193-58213 GCA_015106735.1 Paratilapia polleni | reverse complement strand
CCTATCCCAGCTGCCATAGGGCGAGAGGCGTGGTAGACCCTGGACAGGTCGCCAGTCTGTCGCAGGGCTAACACAGAGAGACAGACAATCATTCAGACCTATGGCCAATTTAGAATCAACAATTAACCTAACCCAACTAACTGCATGTCTTTGGACTGTGGGAGGAAGATTGTTTTGTATTCAGATTTTGTCACTGTGTTTTGCAGCTCTGGGGCTCCGTAGGAAATGTGTGCATTTTGCAGAAGCATGAGCACATCATTTGCCTCTCTCAGAAAGGAAGAAATGAAAGTCAGAGCCAAAAGAAATGGACACTTAGCGAGGGCATCTGGGACATTGTTTGTCACTGAGGACAGATTAACACAGCAGTCCTAGTTTTCCTTGGTTCTCTGTGTTTCTGACCAGGGGGCAGAATTTTAATAGAGGGCATTTTTGCACACTTGCATTTTTTTGTGCACTTGCATTTGTTTTTCTTACCTATAATAATAAATGATGAGCATTCATACTGTATGGCTCTCTGCTTTTTTGCATTATAAGTATTACATAGCACAGCATAATAACAAAGCAGCACTGAGCCAAGAGATCACATTATTGCCAATTAGACTGTGAGGTCAGACCCGCCAAGTCCTGCCCTATCGTCACTCTTCCTCACTGAATTTATTTCACCAGTCATGTTTTGCTTTGTGAATCCTTGTTAAACCAATACAGGCACAATCAAAGCAGAATTGTGACCTGACCAGAACTGTGTTATATGGATGCACTGTTTCCTTATGACTTCAGTGAAGGAATGGTAAAGGGTTTTACATTTTTAAAAAGTGGAAACACACAATAAAGTTACTATCCTGCGTCATACTAAATTCAGTATGGCATACGAGCCTTTGTACCTTAAAAAAATCAATAAATTGGAAAGCATTCTAATGTCACATGTTAAAAAAATATGATATATGTAAGAATAATCTTTCTGTTAACTTAATTTTAAAAGTTTGGAGGCTTTAAAGAATAATTCTCCCCCTGAAACTGTACTTATTCCTCCACCAATGCAGCCACTTGAGGGAACTCTGTATCCACTGATGATGTGGTCACAATACTCTTCTAGGCTAAAAGTGACACAAATTAATATTCGCTTCAGCACTTTTCAGTTAAACGCTGGAAATCCACTTTTTTGTGCTTTCTGCAGTATTAGTAGTAAGTGTTTGAGAAACTGCAGAGCTGAAGGCAGTGGTGCTTGGGGACTACTTAAACAACCTGTGAGACATCTAACTACCTCTGAACAAACAAAAGGCCTGACTGGAAACCATGACCTCTGAAAAAGTTTCCTCATTGTCAAGTGGCACCACTTAATTGGACTGGTACATAAAAGCTACTGAAAACTGCCATTTCAGTTTTCACCAGTCAAAGAAGACTTACAGACTGTGAATATGTTTAGCCATGAACAAGCAATTCTAAATACACATATCTGATGATTTCTTTTGGCACAAGGGCCTGTACTATGTCATCTCAGTAAGTGTGTATTCACTTCATTTGGCCTCTTTTCATGTCTATACAAAAAGAAAACTTTGAAAGTGAAAATAATGCTTTCTCTATATTCAAAGCATTCAAAGCTCTTCTTTGGATGTTGGCTGCCTTTTGTTCTGTTCTCTGTCAAGATGATCCCACACTGCTTCAATAATGTTGAGGTCCGGGCTCTGGGGAGGCCAATCCATGACTGATAGTGTTCCACTGTGTGTTTTTCTATCCAGGTATGTTTTTACTGCACTGGCAGTATGTTATGGATTATTGTCATGCTGAAACATGAAGCTGTTACCAGTCAGGCTTTCTATATGGTGTTGCATGGTGGATCAAAACTTGATGATACTTTTCTGCATTTATAATTTCATCTATTTTGACAAGATCCCCAACACCACTGGCTGAAATGCAACCCCAAACCATGGGGTCTTGACAACAGTTTGGACCAAAAATTTCAAATCTGGATTCATCACTTCATAAAACCTGTTGCCAGTGATTTTCAGTGCAGTTCTTGTGTAATTTGGCATACCTCAGCCTTTTCTCCCTGTTTCTCTTAAGAATGGAAATATGACAGACACCCTTCCATTGAGACAGTTTCTGATGAGGCTTCAGTGAACAGTAGATGGATCTACTGAAAAGCCAGATGCATCTCTCAGGTCCTGTGTCAGGTCTTTGCTGGATTTTTTTCCTATTACTCAAGGACGTGACTTTCAGATACTGTTCATGTGTAGATAGTTTTTAGGCCTGCCACTTCTTTGTTTGTCCTCCACTTGTCCAGTTCACTCAAATCTTTTAAGGACATTGCACACTATTCTGAGATATGCCAAGTTTCCAGCTAGTACCTCTTTGGGAATCACTTTGTTGGTGCAAAAATATTATTTTATGCCCATCAAACTGTGCTATCGTTGGAATTTTTTGTAGATTCAACTACAGAAATGGGAACAAATCATGTGTTTTTGCAACAGCATGCTAGTAATAAAGTGCCTAAAAATACAATTTAAAATTGGTTCTTTGCTAAGTTGTCTGTTATGTGTCAGTGTTAAGTGGCTTAACAAAAAACAAAACAAAAAAAAAAAAAACACTCACCTTTGAAAATGGTCAGATACAAGGACTGGACTGAAAATGAGTGAAAAGCAGCCAATCTCCAAAGAAAAACTTTGAAAGACCTTCAGAAAGCCTGGAGAGCTATTGCTCAAAGACCACTTTAAAAAACAGTAAGTTGAGGCTCCCCTGTCTCAACTATCAAAACAGAAACTGTGAAACCATTAATCTGGCAGAACAGTTCCTTCCATACATATTAAACATCATTCACTGTGGTAGCAGGTCACAGGGGCACAGTAGGAAATCACACTGCAAATAATACGTATGAATGAGCACTGTATTGGGAATAAGCATGACTATAACAGCGTCTATAAATCTGATTATATGCACTTTGGACAATTACCTCTTAATGGGAGAGATCTCAGTATCTGCTGGGCCTAAATTATTGTTCAACTGTACTTTTATTTAAAAAATGGTTCTAATGTTCTAATTCAATATTTATGTATTTGTACTAACAGTTGTATCAACACACAGAGAAAACATAAGAAACCTCTTGTGGTTGCTTGTAATAAGACTGAGAATAAGTGTTTGACTCACCAGAGCAGGAGCGTTGACCACGGAGAGGTTGTAGCCATAAAGAAAAGATGAGCCCAGGGCGCCAAAGAAGGCTGCACACAACAGGCAGGCTGTGAGTGACTGCTAATGAGAGAGCACACACAACAAACAGATACATGCTAGTCATGCAGTCCTTTTCACATTGGTGTTGATCAATGTCAAGGGCAGATCAAGTCAAAGGAATTCAACAGAGGATGATTTGTGTAAGTCCAGGCATCCATGCCAAGAAAATGGCATATTACATGTTTTATTTAGTCAATTATGTCGTGTTTACCGCAAAGTCGACATTGTTTGAAATGTCTTTCTCATGACAACTTAATTTATTATTACTGCAAAAGAAAAAGGAGGTTGGGAATAAGAAATAAACCATACCAAGAACAAAAAATGCATTATAAGGGTTAAAATCATAAAGTTGGCCCTCAGGGTAGCACAAGATGGAAGCAAACAACATCATTAAATTTCAACCATTTTCCTTTGGGAGAACAAACGTGCTTAGCAGATTTACACACTTACTTTATGAGTATCCTCTTGGCAAGGTACTACACTCTGCATTAGAAGGATGTGCAGAATATCAAGTGAATGAATTATACTCTGAAGACCATGAATGTGTTTAGATTTGTGAGAGTTTGTTCTGAAGATTTCCATTGTGTAGAGGCTGAAACATCGATCTTCATTGTTACAGCAGAGGAAAGGTTAAATGATGACCGGGAATGCTAGGAATCATCCTCTGGGAACAATGAACATCCCAAACACCAGGGCAATCGAGGTATTTGTTGTTATATGTTGCTATGGACCAGTGGGCTTGACAGAGTGACTAAATCCTCCCCAGTTGGAGAGCTAAGTTTACAATAAACAGCACAGAAAACTGCGGTGGTCACTCCAAAACAATGGCCCTCGGTCACACTGTGAAGTGAGACATGCCAAATGAATGGCTTTGGCGGCCAAAGACAAAGAAGACAAAAATACAGTGAGCAGTGCAGCATGCTAACTTTAGCATAGTAGCACAGCATATATCATAGTTTTTCTACTGTATATTGTATAATGATAAAAATTCAAAGAAAGAACTCTGCTCAAAAGAATTAAGGGAACACTTGATCATCACAGTATAACACAAAGGCAGTTAAACTTCAGGGATATCAATCTGTCCAGTTAGGAAGCATAAACCATTGGGAATCCATTTCTCCTTCTTTGGTGCAAATGAAAGTGACAACAGGTGCACTGGAGAGGCAACAACTTTCCTGTTTCGTATGTGTTTCGTACAATATTAAGTGAAGGACAATGAGTTTTTGCAAGTAGTACCAACCTACACCTCGCACCAACAGGCCACAGAGCACAGCAAAAACCTGAAAGCACAGCGTTGTTATCAAACTCATGAGGATAACATGCAGTAGAGCTAAAGTATGAAGAGCCAGTGATTGAAGCTAAAGAAAAAGAATAGTAGACTTGGGATAAAGCTATAGGAGGAGTAAATGAAGGGAAAAGTTGAGGATTCCAGTTCATGATAAGCATACACTGTTATCTGCTAAAAAAGACTCTCGAAGTGGAGGATGGGGGAGGGGGGGGGCATATTCTGGATAGTATCTGAAATTACATTTGATTCATAATGCTATCTGAAAAAAGAAGTCAAAGTAAAGGAAACCACATTGCAGGGAAAGGAGATAAGCCTTAGAGCAAAAGCATGAGCTGAAGCTGAAGCAGAAAATACAAGGCTACTGCAAGCTAAAGTATTTTAAACTTATGCTTCTATGTTTTTAATGAAGAGTAAAATCTGAAGCAAACCACTAAAATCCCATGGGTTAGTGTTACATAGGGGAAGTTAATATTACATTTTTAAAGGTAAAAGCTCACTGATAATAGCATGCTTCCTACAATCCCTTAAAAAAAAACATGTCCCAGCAAACCTGAGTTCTTCTTTTTCATTAGCATAAGTTATCACATATATATAACAGCATATCCTTTAATGCACTTTGCATTGTAATGGATTCCCAAGAGTACCTTTATAGCTGATGAGTTACTTAAAGGTACTGATTTCAAATATGTAGAGTGAAGACCATAAAAAAGCCAGACATTTGTGTAGGACCCAGTCCTTCACTGATGAAAGATGTGACTAAATGTTGGAAGTGTGGGAATAGTATTTGTCAGTCGATGGTACTACAGCAGACATCACAATCTAGTGTCGCTGAGAGGTATCAGATGACTAGTTATTTCACACAGATAAACCATGTTTTTTGTGAACAAGCTATTTCATATGCACACTTCTGTCAGCAAGACAGAGGGATATGAAAAGACAACATGAATCTGTCCACTGACAGCTAAACCGTGTTCTCACTCAGGAGCTCAGCGTGGCAATTACTTTGCAGTTTCTGTGCAGTTAGGCAATCCGAGTGCACAAATTTCAGCATGACTGTTTTTTTTTTTCTTCTACCTTGTGACCCTTATGGTAAGGGGTGGGGAGAGGGGAGTGTGTGTGTGTGAACCAGGACACTAAAGGGATAGGGGAAAATGCACTCGATAGTTATCTTTTTTAGCATACACAAATGGGCAAAATATTACTATAATAAACCTATGCATATTCTTACCCTAAGAAGAACTCTTAAAATTCTTAAATTTAAATGATGTACAGGTAATGATTTTGTGACTTATAATGCATATGTAAATGAATGTCACTGAAAGGTTTTTAGACGAACAAAAACTTTAGTAGCCAAGACAAATACATTGATTTAGGTACAACAATACACAAGCCATCAATTTTCCTCAAGGGGCTTTACAATCCGTACAGCACACGACATCCTCTGACCTTGGTAAAACACATACACACAAATGTGATTTCAATACTTGTCAGAAAATAAGAAAAATAAACACCTAGGAAAAGATAAAAGCAAGAGTCCAATTAAATTATGTTTTTATCGTAAAGCACATTTGAGGAGAGGCAATATGGTTCCCTCAGAACTCACACACATTTCTTACATGACAGCATTTTGTGCATCTATGCATTTTACACATACTTCTGCAGAAGTGGGTAAAAAATAAGGGTATGGACATAGGTTTATAGGTATTAAGAACCAGTACACCTGTTTGACAAGTGTTTCTTATTTTAGATTGCAACTGAAATATGCAGATCCACTGACACCTTGCTCAGCAGACACAGATGAAAAGTCCAGATCCAGGATCATACTGTGGTTCACTGAGGGCTGTCACTAAAACTGGTACAAGAAAGGTGTCCACTTCACATTTTGTAAAATGTTATCATTAACAAGTACTTATAGATGCTCATAAACAGAGTAATAAACATGTTTCTGTGTGGGAGTTTATATTGAGATTATTTAGTTAAATAGCTTTGAAAATAGCGTGGTGATTACTTTATTGCATCATCATTTCAGTTTTTGTGTGAGGAAGGTTACTGTTGCCTAATACTGATGTGATTTTTACTTTAAAGAGTGAGTGTCCATGTTTCAGCAGCAGGGTTTTGGATACAAAGTCTGAAATATGTGTGTTGTCAAAATTACAAAGGTCGTGTACATATTTACTGAAGTGCAGCATCGTCACAACTACATGTCTATAGAGATCATCATAACGGGTTAATGTATGACATATTAGCCACATAACAGGAACACCAGAGGCTTATGTAGTGCTATTAGGACAGGACTGTTTCTCCATCAAAGCAGATAAATTTAATACTCGCAAAAGATATGATTTTTCTATAACATCACACTTTTCATGCCAGAAAAACACAGGCCATGCAATACGTACAAAGAATTTAGTGACTTAATCAGACTAACCTTCTTTTCAGAGTTGCTCATTCTGTGGTCAGTCTGATCATCCTTTTGTTTGTCCATGTTCAGGTTTCAGCAACCTTAAATGAGAAGGCCATATTATATCATATGAGACACCTTGTTTATTTAGAAAGGACAGAGGACACATTTCACAACCAGGATGAGGAAGCTGAAACTAAGTGAAAAGTGCTGAAAAAGCAAATGACCTCTTTGTGCTAACATGCAGAACATCTGAGGGAAAAAGCCCCAAATTGTTTTCTAGCTCGCAAAAGTGTGACATCATCCCCGACCACAGTTTGAAGTTTGGGGTTTTTCCCCAACAGTTCAACAACAGGGGGAACAATGGTCTGGATCTGAACTGCACCTTAGTGTTGTTTTCTACAAGTATGCCAGCTGACTGATCAAGGACTTAGTCTGCCACCTAGTGGTTATTAAAACATCAACACGCAGAAACACTGGACAGTGGAAAAACTAGTTGTGTCAAAAATCACACAATTTTCTAGCATTACGTGTTGCAAGGTATTGGACTGTGCAGTGTATTTCAAACCAGTAAAGAGGGAGAACTGTATTTTTTATGCAGGTCTTTAGGGGATTCTGAACAAACCGAAGACAAATCCAGAAATAAGCAATTCACACAGTACTGATAGGAGTCGATATTCTACAGCACTGCTGATTTCCTTTCTGACTGCAAGGTTAATTACATTTAGCATTCAGTCAGCTTCTGAAAAGTAAATTAGTCTCTGACTGGATGCACGTGAAAGCCAGAGGGACTCTGAGTCGTGGGGAGCAGGATCAAAAATCAGCTGGAGATTGAAATTTTTAAAGGACGCATGACAAATCAGATTGTTCTCATTTTACCTACATAATTTTATGTAAGGGATTACTGCAAGTATTTTAAACCAGTAGTTTGGTCAGCAGCTCACATTAGTAATCCGGATGCTATAAAGTGATAAATATGCTTAAAATTATTGCCTTCCCATCTGGATGATTTATATTTTATGGTGTATCAGACATTTCTTCAAGAATAAATTGCTGTAAAGGCCAACGTCCAATCAGATAACAGCTTTAGTACTTTAAAAAGTTTCATCAGGCATGAGGCAAAATCCATAACCAACCTGAGTGTATGAGGTGACTATATCTGCAGCGGGAAATATGCTCATTCAAGTACATCAAATGAGTCCACTGTCTCTTGATTGCTCAACATGCAGCAGAAGCTGTTTTCAGTTAGTTGGAACAGTTTCTACAAGGATTTCAAACTGTTTACTATTCAGTGATGTTCCAGTGATTTTCTGCACTTTTGGAAGCCCCCAGGCAGACAACAAGCAAAAATGAATCTACACAGTGACTCTTAACAGTGTGAGTGCTAGTGAGATTCTACACCATAACTCTCAATTACTGCAGTGCTGTAGGTGAAACGCCACCTCATTAAAGCAAAATCTCTCTTTGGCTTATAAAACTCTGAGCCCATGTAGGCTTGAAAAGTGGCTCTAAAAGATATGTACCTTTCTCCTTAGAGAAAAACAGCACCATTTTGTGTGTACTACTTCCAATGCCCAAACAAAATGCAACCACTATCAAGCAACTGAAGGCATGCTTGGTAAGGCAAGGTGTGTAATCTTTCAGTGAGCTACTTTCTCTGCACGAAAACAGACCACAATGTAGCAGTCTAACAATGAAGAGTCATAACACTTGACTTGACTTTTTCACTTCTGTTAAACACTAAAATTTGGTAAAAAATAAAATAAAATAATAGAGGGCACAGTTTTGTGGATCAAGGTCAAAATAAATTTCAAAGCCCACTGTGGATCAGCATAAGTCCGAAATATTACAAAGTAAAGAAAAATTGTAACTGTGGACATATACTTACCCAGTATTCAGGCTATCTATCCAGTGCACACAGAGAAAACACTCCCCAAACATTTCCAGACATAACTGTGATAATAACACTGAGAAATGATTAACCTTGATCAGTTCCTCCCTCCCCCTCCATATCTGAGGTCAGCCACACTGCAGACAAGAGAACAAGTAAACTGCATGTGTATTAGCTGCTCTTATTGCACAACTGAGAAAAACATGGCAATACCTAAGCTATCTACTGCCCTGCCTTAATAACAGCATGAACAATTTCATGACGACATAGTAGCAACAATTTATTACACCTGAGTAACTTACAGAAAGTTCTCTGCTTTAAAAAGGGTGGCTTTAAATGAAACACATTTTTCTCCAGGCGTATTAAACCAGCAAGGTGGTCCACAGTATGAATCGATTTTAAAGACAGAATTTGTGCCGTGGGGAAGAACGAAGGCTGTGAAATACCCCGGAAAGTATTTATGACAGCACATTATGACAAATTCACACACATACCTCCCACATTATATTGCATCGTAAACTAAACAATCACCTAAAACACTTACGTAACATTGTACAACTGTATTGTGGCATTAGTGGTTTCGTTTTTTAGCTTGCTGCAGTGATATATAGGTGTGCTCTAGGAACCTGTCACATCACTGATGGATGTGGTTACAGGTGTTGAAAGTATGCTTTCCAACTACATCCATATGTTTGAAACTTTGGACCAAAGAAGGCAGTGAAATGCAGCATCTGCATATTTCATCTATCATACTTGTATTTATTTAGTATTTGTTTTGATACATTAGTTCTATTTGTAGCACACACATTTAGTTAACTTTTGCATGTTATCTTATTTTCTATGAATTTCGTCCTCTTGTTTTACCAGTGCCCCATTCAGCTGCTGAGGTCTGCTGGCATCAGATGAACAGAACATGAGCCTTGGAAGCAGAACTACTAAATACAGGTAGAGCTGACTGAGAAATGCCAGGTTTCGCTACATCATAGGGGGAAATTCAAATTATTTACTTTAAATATGTGGTCTGTTTCATTTGTTTCCTGAGAAAGGTATTATATTTTAGATTTTATTTTCCAGTAATCTTAAACTATTAAGCTAACTGGTTTTGGTTCTGGCTATTAGATAATTTATTAATGTTTGTTCTTCCTGTGTGTCTAAATTGGTCTGTTCAGCCATTTTTTAAGCACTCCTTAGTCTGTTGTTTTTGTATGTCAATTTTAGGTTCCTTTTGGTTTGGATCTGTTCAGCAATTTTGTTATGTTACATTGTTATGCTATGATGATGTTGCCACTTGAGGTTAGTTCTGTGTATCTGACCTTTTCTAATGGACCAGAATTATGATTCGACTTCTTGTAAAAAAAAAAAAAAAAATTTGCACTTTTTGAGTAAAATAAATCCCACTTTTTCAAAAACTACACTGTGTTCCTCACATTTAACCAGTTCTGCCCCCCACAGACTGTTAAAAGCCTAAAAAAAAAAATCTGGAAATCCATTTACTAGACTGCTGGCTTAGCGTATTCATATGCAGAATCTGTTTATGAAGATTAAAAAGTATGTCATAATATTGAGAAGGTATTTTAAAATCACTTCTATACTGGATCTCATATTCATCACATAGTACCTCATATATTCAATTCATTATAATAAGAAAGCGTTTTGATATTATGAAATAGCATGTCATAATTATGAGACACCAAATCACTGTTATGAGATAAGATCTCATTATGAAGCAAAAAAAAAAACATAAAGAGATTAAAATTAATAATTATGAAACATCTTTAAAATCTTATAATAATAAAATAAGAACACATATTTTTGAGAACTCTTGTAATTCTGATACAGTAAGTCATAACTATGAGAAACCTCATAATTGTGAGATAATCTTGTAATTACGAGAGGCCTTCTAATTATTATGACAAACTGACATAATTTTTTTTCCCAAAGTGATGGACAAACAGGTCTAGAGTCAGTGAAGTATCCTGGGCCTTGCATGATAATCAGTAATATTTCCATCCAATTATTTTCTTAACTGCTTATCCTACTTAGGGTCACAGGGGTGACGGAACTTATCCCATCTGTCATACAGACAGACAACCACACACTCTCACATCCACACCTACAGCCACTTTATCTAACATGCATGTCTTTGAACTGTCGGAAGATGCCAGAGCACCTGGAGGAAACCCACACAAGCACAGGAGAGCATGCAGACCAGGAGGTT
>VUQI01033068.1:5392-40965 GCA_015106735.1 Paratilapia polleni | reverse complement strand
TTTGTTTAAAAAAAAAAAAAAAAAAAAAAAGAATGAAAGCTTCACCTTCTTCCTCATGCAATAACCTTATCAAGATCAGACTTCCATTATCAGACCAAATGCAAAACACTAATATCCTGAGTTTAATCACACAGTTATTATTCATACAGCCACACATCATGACCCGCACCTGTACTCCTTCTTGCTGATACTGGTGTAGCGCAGTGTGTCATCCATGCTGCACGTCACCAACTCGTTAGCTTCGTCAGTCAAAATCTTGCTCACCTGGTTGCTGTGACCCTTCCCTGAGAAGCAATCGTTCTCCCCAGTTTCTGCATCCCAGTAATGTGAGGGAAGGGTTAAGGAAAGAATAACTGCAGGCATGGATAATTACATAAATATATTAATATAAACCACTGTCTGAGAAAAACAAAACAATATTTTTTTTGTTTGAAAGTAACTTGCAAGAGTTATCCAATACTGGCAAATGGGCCATAGTCTAGCGACATGAGGGCCAAAAAAAATAAATAAATAATGTATTATATCACAATATAATACAATATAATATAATTTAAAAAAAATACAGCTAGTAGAAAGTTCTGCTGATTCAGGCTTTAAGAGTTTAAGTGTTCAATTTCCATTTACAAAGCTAAAATTGGAACCAATTTACTTGAACATTTGGAAATTTCTTTTTAAACTCTGCTCCTGCACTTACTAGGTGAATCAAATCAACATTTGAGAGAACTCCGCTAAACTTATGGATGAAAAAAGGACAAATTACATTCATCATTACAAGCATGTAATGACTTAGTATTAAATATAAAACATCGCCAACCTCTTTTAGATTAAAGCTATTCAGCAAGTTTGCGGATTTACATGCAAGGTAAGAGACACCTGAGTATGTCCAACTGAGTGACCTTTACAGTCATTAGTGGCAATCAGTAAGCAGTGAAAGGATATTGATGTGTCCATCGTGACTCCCCGAGTAGATGTATGTTCGCCCTTCATTTTTGTGAACTGTCACACACTGGATGGATTTGGTGTGACCCTTTAGGAAGAACAAGCACACATTTGGATATATGTAAAAAAAAAAAAAAAAAAAAAAAAAAAAAAAAAAAAAAATCTGTCCATAAACGTCACTCAGCAAACACACAGCCGTGCTTTATGGAGCAGTGAAGAAAAGGATAACGGCGGAGGGGGGTGTTCTCACTCTGGGGCTGATGGTCATGGAGTTGATCTCTGGGATCTCCAGACTGGATCTGTAAGAGGAGACAGAGCAGAGACCTGAGTGAGTCGGGTCTGCAGACCTTCACCTACAGACGGGAAGCAGACGTGGAGAGCCGTTTCTCACTTGTAGTTTGGTCGTTTGGTCCACAGAGGTTTGACGTTCTGAGGAAACAAGAAGACAGAAATCAGACACGCTCAGTCTGCATCAGCTCGGTGCATCCCTGAAGGCATTTGGCGTTACCTTCTTGGTGAGTTCGCTCCAGCTCCAGGCGCTGATCTCGCCGTTTCCTGCGCTCAGCAGGTGGCAGTCAGTGGACAGAAGAGAAAAGACCGGCCCTTCATGAGCTGAAGGAGAAGAAAGATGTGAAGGAACGTCACTTTAATGGCTGCAGCTTGATTACCAAGATAGCATAAGCGTGCAACTTAGCACTCCACCATCCTGTCCAAATATGGTCGTTTCTGGCTCTAAAAACACAACATGGCAACAGCCAAAATCATAACACTGATGCGTCCAATGCCGAGAAAATCCCTGAAAATGCCCATTAAAAAACACCCGGAAATCCCACCACAGAGCTGATAAAAATGCTCAGGATGAGCATCAA
The DNA here is from genome assembly GCA_015106735.1 of Paratilapia polleni. Classification (NCBI taxonomy): domain Eukaryota; kingdom Metazoa; phylum Chordata; class Actinopteri; order Cichliformes; family Cichlidae; genus Paratilapia; species Paratilapia polleni. Next base: position 39,157 of record VUQI01033068.1, on the reverse strand, counting down.
TAATAGTTCACAAACACATCTGTAACTCCACCTGGTGGTGCAAACGGGAACTACAGAAACGTTTCCAACAGTTTGTCGTATTTTTGGTTCATGATGCTCCGGAGGATTTGATTGGATCGCAGATGTGGACTGCAGGCGGCTCACTGTCACTCATCACTGTCTGCTGCTTGTCTGTCGTGGTTCCTGCAGACCTCGTTCCCAGTCATCGGGCGCTTCTCGTCTTTGACAGACTGCCTGAGGACGATCGTACGGGTCCAGCGTTGCTTCGGTATGAATCACGACCCGTTCGTCCTTCTCTGCATGCTACTTTTACTCCCCATCACTAATTTACCTTTCCAGCCTTTTCTCACCCTGTCCCAGGGTTTACTGAAACATGTTGATTCAAAATTAGCAGATTTTTTTTTTTTTTTTTTAAAGAAACAACAATGGACCTGAGACACCGACTCAGGTCCACGTCTGGCTCACTCAATCCTGTCTTTTGTGGAAAAAAAAAAAAAAAAAACCACCCAGCAGAGGTGAAACACCGATTTGCTCTTGCAAGGGGCGGAGTTTGAAATCGTGACATAAATACATACAAATCCCACTTTTAAGGCGTCTCAAACAAACTGGATCTGGGATGCGTTGTTTTGTTTTCCGTCTGTCTGTTCTTCAGTTTCATGTGACCTGCTGAGTGACTGCGGATGCAAATTTAAAGTTTTGCTAAAATCAGAAAAGTTGACGTTTTAGAGTTTTATGCAGATGCTCATTAAAATGTTCCGTCCCCGTTAAACACGTTTAAAAATAAAAGAAAACATCTGCTCGATACAGCATCTAAACCTTGGAGGACCTGCAGAAGTTTTACGGGCTGCTCATGACCAGCATGCTGGGTAACACATAATCGGGTATCCACTGGAGTCTGTTTACTGAGCCCCTTCGAAGCCTCTACCTGAACCCACCGATCAGCTGTCCGAGGAGGAAGATGAAGCCGTTTCCCTGAAAGCAGGCGGGTTACAGTGAGACTCACCTGTGAAGGTCAGAACGGGTTTCTGGTTGAGCACGGTGGCGTCTGGACTCAGAGCTGCAGACAGGCTGAAACACAGCGGCGAGAAATGAGACGTGTGAACCTTCAGACGGAGCACAGGTGAGTCCAATCGGGTGCGTCTGTCTCACCTGAACACGGCGATCTCTCCGTAGTTGTTTCCGGCTGCCAGGAAGCGACCGCAGGGAGAAAAACTCTGAGAGAACACGGACATGTGGAGGAGCTGCACACACAAACAGGTTCAGGTGTGTCAGTCCAAAACATCAGAGGTGATGTCAAAGCTGCACAGCTGCAGGTTCATTCATTTTCATTTACAGGTACCACCTGCTACACGCACCAGGACATGTATTAGTATAGTATATTCACAGCTCACCTTTTATTCAGCTCAACATATGAATGAGGCAAACTTTCAAACAGCTTTTAAATCCACATTAAAGAGTTCAATAAATAACTGATGAATATATGCGTCTGACACAATCAACGGGAAATAAGGCAAAAAATATAGAATTTTATTTTCATAGATGTTTAAATATTCATTCTAAAAAGTGTTTTTTATTAATTGGCTTAATATTGATCTCAATGGCTTTCCATAGAAACTGATCAAACTGATCACTTCCGATCAAACTACAGAAGTAATCGATTTCTCAGTAAAACTCCATCCGGCATCAGCCGGAGCCCGAACAAAGCGGCAGATTCACTTCAACAAGAAAATGTTTCAGAACGTTTGATTCATTCTACGTGTTTGTTCCAGTAATGAGTTCAATTTAAATTTTGTACAGCTTTTAACGGAGTTCGTTTTGAGTCGATTTTCCTATCAAATTAAACTCTAAAATAGATTAAAACTGGAACAAATCGATCGCAGATGCCTGAAGCTCGTTCTGCTCTCAGACATCAGCAGGTTTCTTTTCAGTGAGATAAACGGAACAAAGTTCACCTCTACAGGACCCATCCTCTCTCACAAACCCTCCGAGCTCCTTTAAAGCGAAGAAACGGCAGAAAAACACCGAAAATCCCCAAAACACGACAGAATCCGAGCAGCCAAAACTCAAACTGTGGAGGGAAAGAGCGCCAAGGAGGCGAAGGAATATGACGTCATCAGTGACCCTGAGGATTTTGGGACATGTAGTACAGACGCAAGCAGCAAGTACTAGATTGTAATACATTATATCCATCCATCCATTCAGGGCCGCGGTTGGGTATGTTACAAATAAAAATAAATAATGGAAGACAACAAATAAGAGATAAAGAATATTCAATCTTTATTATCTGGAATATTTATTTATGTGTTTTCTAAGAGAAAAAAACTGCCAAAAATGTGTTTCATCTTAAATCATCTTGTTTTGTGCCACATTCAACATTCCTCTATTGTCATTGTGTAAAAGAAGAAAAGAAAAAGTTCCAGATGTTCATGTTGCTTTAAAGGTGAAACGGCCACAGTAGATCTCCAGAAACACTGCACTTGTGTGAGAAAATTGTCTATAAATAGTAAATAATACACAACAATAAATAGTTTTGCACCAGGTGTTGATGGAGTTGGTGTGTTATTGGTTTACAGTGTGTGTGATTTCAGAGCAGAGTTCAGGGTCACGATGGATATAAACTGTTCCTTAATGGTGCGGTGTGTGGTTTGATGGTCCTGTGACGTTCATCTGAGGGCAGATGTTCAAACAGCTGGTCAGCAGGATGAGATGCAGCGTGCTGTCTGCAGGCAGTTGTGTGTTGGTGATCTTTTGTGCACTTTTTATGCCTTCTTGTCTCCTGCAGAGCTGTTAGCACCATGTCAGGATGCTGTGAGTGAGGACACCTCAGTGGTGCAGCAGCAGGACCCCAGAATGTGTTTTTCTACTGCTGCACCATCACAGAAGCTCAAACTAGTTATTTTATTTTGTTGATTATTTTATTTGTATTTTTTTAGGTGTACTTTATGTTATTTTATTTTGGTATTTTGGTTTAAATTGGTAATTTTCTGTCAGCTAACTGAAGAGTGGACCAGCTGTCCCATAGGTTTATATTCAGACACACTGAGTGTTTCTGCAGCGACTCTCCTGATCCAGATGCTTTGCAAATCAATATGTTTTTTGATTTCGTGTTTTTAGCAGAGTCTCTGTGAGGAGAGCGTGAGCTGCAAACTGCTGCTGCATCACTTCATCGTCAGCCAGCTCAGGATCTGATTTATGGCCTGTGGTTTAATTATGTCTTTATTTCTTATGCTGTCATAAAGTCTTATGACTTCATACACTCTGTTTCCAAAATGTCTGGTTTTGTGTTTTTATGTACAAACACACATAAAAATGTGCATACATGATCAGGTTGTCAGGTGAATCAGGTGGTACTAGGCGACATCCTGCATGAACTCAGGAGGTTCTCTGTCACCTGGACCTCTGAACAGAGACATCCCAAACACATGCCTGTTAGATGGGCAGCTGAAGCTGGCTGTAGGTGCACATCGGGAGCTGTAAATGTATGAAAGATAAAGAACGTATTGAGTACCCTGTTTGAATTACAGAGGCTCAACACTGGAGTGGTAGAAGTGATGGGATGCTGCACCCTGAAAGGTACAATGAAGTGTGTTATTTTTGTGGGAGTGTAGGATTAAAATATGTGATTTTTTTTCAGATGTCTGAGGGGCAGGGGCAGCTCTCAGTGACAGTGGAGGACAGATAAATGTTTAATGGTTAAACTTCAAAGCTGATGCTAACAGCAGTCAGTCCCCACTGAGGGAGCATTAAGGCAAACTTCACCTGTTTGAGTCCATGTTATGCTCCCGTGTCTAAACTGTGCTTCGGTGGCTCTTCTGTCTCCTTTTGTGTGTCATTAGGACATTTTTGTGTCCTTCTCAGCTGTGGCCTGCTGCCTCAGCCGGTGATAGATCAGTCAGAAAACACTGCAGTAAATGATCAGCGGGCTGATTGATCAATAGATGGACTGATAGAGAGGCAGCTGCAGGGCCCCAGCTGTGAACACCTGAACGTCCAGGTGGAACTGAGCTGATGAAATGACCTCGGAGTGTCATTCGGCTCTGGCAGCAGCCTGGCTCGGCTCAGTTGTTCCCAGCGGCTGAAAGGCCTAGCTGCGGGTCTGTCTCTATCTGCGGCAAAATGGACACCGCTGAGCCGCAGCCTGAGCCCTGAGAGCCTGAGCGGCCGCGGCCGCGGCCCGGCCGTACGAGCGCACACTGCCGCTGTAGCGGCGGGGAGAATTCATTCTGCGCATGATGACGCGCGTGTGACCGCGCGGCGCTGCGCTCAGCTAGCAGCGGCAGCGGCAGGAAGTACGCTGCTGAAGCGGCGGCAGGGGGACAGAGCCAAGAACCAAAAGTCGGTGGATGAGCAGCGGGAGGAAAAAATAATCATGCCTAATCCGTGAAAGTGGCATATTTTGCATCTCCACGCCGTGCATCGTTCATCCCGTGGGCGCAAAGGCCATTTGAGGGGTAAGTGTGCGGCGTGAAACGCCTCGAAAACGAGGTTTTCCATCAAAGGGGGGCCGCGGTGTGTTTGTCGAGATCTTTGTGTCGCTCCGGACTAGCCTGGGGTTGCTAAGGCTAGCTGGGATGCTAACCTCTGCGAGTTCCTGCAGATTTCCTTTTGTTTGTTTCATGTGGGGATAAAGAGCGGGCTGTTGGTGGTGTGTGCGGCCCGGTGTGAGTTAGTTTGTGTGTCTGTTTTGTGGTTTTGTTGTTTTGGACTTCCGTTTTACCCCCTTTCTGTCATCGCGGGGGGTTGCTAACGGACTAGCCGCGCGCTAGCGTTAGCTCGGCCGTGTGTGTGTGCGTGCGCGTGCTTTCAGCGCTGCTTCTCCACAAAATGCGTCTTATACAAAGACAGAGACTGCCGGGATTCACTCCGCCGACAAACTGCGTCGTGTTTCGGTCAGTGAGCCCCGCTCGGCTGGCAGGTGGAGCGCGAGAGTAGGTTGTGTTTGTGGGGCTAAAAGGCGAGCTAACCCCCGCTAGCTGGGGGAAAATGGCTCGCTGCTCGAAAGCCATTTTCCGAGTGAGATGGGGTCTCAGTGAAAGTGGGCTGATGGCTGCCGGTGCTCTCTCAGCTCTGCTGGCAGCATCATGTCGGAATACAACCACAGGCGTCTCCTCCACCTCTTACTCCGTCCTTCTCCACCCGCTGGGGCGTCGCTGACCCCGGAGAAAGTGGGGGTCGGGCAGAGGAAATGTTGGCCGAGCCTCGGGGAGAAGATGTCCCGCTTTGTCCCGGTAAATCCCGACCGAGAGGAGACGGGCCAAGGTCAGGGAGCCCCGCTGCGCCAGCTCCGTGCCAGATCTGGCTTTATGGTGGAAAGTGGCGTCAGTGCTTCGGATGTGGTGTGAATAAGTCGGAGTGAGCGCGGACAGAGGCGGGTTATTTTAATGTGAGCGTTAGTTTAACGAAGCAGGGCGGTTTGTTTACATGATGGAAGGAAAAAGTGACAGGCTGCTGATTGGCTGCTGCTCACAGGCCTGATTCACATCTCAGTGTGAATGCGTCGCTTCATGTGGAAAACCTGACCCACATTATCACTGTGGACGTTTCTCTGAGCACCCCCAGGTCCCTCCCTGGGGTCCCGGCGTGGAAATGAGTCCCAGCAGCTCCATACGACGAGAAACTCAAAGGAGGAATAAAGGAAATGCAGCTGCATAATCTCTGCTGATTTTATTAGTTACAAAGGTGTTTTTTTATTTTATAAAATGTTCACTCAGCAGCATCAGAACTCAATAAAATCATTAATCAGATGCTCTGAAAGTCTTTAATTTAACATGAAATTAAATATGATGTTTTGGACTAAACTTTAAACACTCATTCCCGAATCACTCCTGGACTCTACCAGAGTAGCTTTGCATGAGTCACAGTGCAAAATAATCCTTCTTTTAGTGTAGATTTATGCAAATTGGCACATATTTAGGAAAAAAAGAAGTTGGGTGGAGCTTCTGTCCTTCCCTGTGACATCATATAGATCCAAGAGTAGAAAAAAACCATCTGAACCTGAGTGTTTTTTGTCTTCCTTGCAGCGGTCTGTGTTTTCTCTGTCATACCGTAACATGAAAAAAGCCAAAGCTCATTTCTTTCTTTTCATGTACACGTAAACATGGAACAGAATATTGAATGATTATTGAATATGATCAGAAGCGTTGGCAGTTACTCTGGAGGGGAAAAGGTTTAATTGTCTTCAGAAAATCTCAGAGACATTTTTGTTTTTAATTTAGTGTAAGCAGTTAAACATAAAACCACAATATTCAGATTAAAACTCTGATGTTAGTGGATAAAAGTGAAATCTTGTTTTAGTCAACCAACAGTTTCACAACACGATTATTACAAGAAAGAAAAGTAGGAAATATTCAAATTAGGACACTAAAATCTGCACATACTGAGCTCTTTTCCTTTTTTATATAATCATTTTTTTGTTTAGTTAATTAAAAAAAAGGAAAAGCTCAAACGTTGTTGAACTGAACGTGTTTAAATCGATTTGTTTGACTTTGTCCTCCAGATATTCATGTTATTGATTGCATATGAGAGAGAAAAGCAGCAAACGGTCAGTTTTGAAAAGCTGAAATCTGCAAATATTTGGCTTTTTCTGCTCTCGTTGATCGAAAAAGGAAGTGATATTAAAAAAATGGTTTATTTTTCTTTTATTTGATTAATTAAGATCTAAATTGTGTATTTGATGTATTTGATAATATGCAAATCTGTCTGAGTACTAAAAAAATCTGTGAATGTATTCAGTTAAATATCAGGGCTGTATTCAGCCATCAGTATCATTCATTTGCAGGGTTTTTTTTTTGTTTGTTTGTTTTTTGCCCATTTAAACAATCATTTTTTGTTCAGTTCATTTAAAAACGCTGAAATGTTGCTGAGCTCCAAGTGTTTAAATTAATTTATGTGACTCCAAATATTCACCTTATTTATTACATACGAGAGAAAAGCGGCCAAACTTCAGCGTTGAGGTGCTGACATCTGGAAGTCAAATCTCCAATTATTCACTTTATTGATTAAATATGAGAGATCGAAGTACTGAAATCTGCAGATATTTGTCTTTCACTGTTTTCGCTGGGGGGGGGTAAAAAGGCTGAAAGAACAGATTATGAAAGCATGATGTTGGTCTGTTAATTGATAATGAACTGATGTTTAAAATATTTATTTATTTGCTGATTCATAAGTATAAACATGTTACAGAGGTTTAAACATGTTACATGTTATATCATCTGCAAAGAGTGTAAGAAAAGATTTTAATATCTATGAATCTGCAGCTGATTCTCTGAAATGATTTGGTTATTTTTGTTCATGACAGTTTGAAATGGTCTAACCAGCAGTTCGGTGTATTACAGAAATATTCCCCGCAGTTTCTGTGAATTTCCTCCTCGTTCGGCACATATGTGCAGAAGAGAAGGAACCCCAGATAAACATCTGTGAATCAGTCAGAAATCAGAGAAACGGTTGAGAAGCAGCCTGAGAATCTGATTTTAGTCTCTCACTGAGATCAGCTGCTAATGTGAGTGAATCCAGGTGAAAGACGGGCTCAGAGAGAGCTGCACACCTACCTCTAGCTGATAACAGACCGCTAACGAGCTCACAGCGAGCCGCCCCGCTGATGGTTTTTGTGACAGGCCCGTGTTTGTGTTCACATTTTTTTTATCAGATTTAGGTCCACGCTCACACAGAGCTCAGAAAACTCTGAGGTTTCACCTTAAAACCCGAGGACTCCAGCTGTTACTGTTAGAGGGTTAAAATCACTGATATTAAAACTCGCTGCGTGATCTGTTAATATTTCCAGAGAAATATGAATTTGCAGTTGTTTTATAACCTGTTAGTATCTGCAGCTTCTCTCTAACTGAGCAGTTAAAGTGAGAAAATAAACGCTGAATTAACCGTTTGCCTGTAATTATCTCTGGACGCGTTTTCCTCGCCGGTACTGTTTCCTGTCTGCTTCTGCTGCTGCCGTTTGCTTTCTTTGTCTTCACATCAAACATCTGTCCAAACTCAGCACCTCCTCCCTATTTACTCCCTATGCTCCTCCTCTCCTCTTCATTAAAACTCAAGTTTTTCCAAACACCCTCGCAGTGGGAGTCTGACTGTAACACCTTGGCATTTAAGGGTGAGCAGTTCTGCTCGTTTCCAGCCCTGGGTTTTATTCCTGGACTCTACTAGAGTAGCTTTGCATAATTCACAAAAAAGATGGTTTGTGAATTTTGAGATTTGTGGGTATTTTGCTTCTATAACTTGGCCTCTTGTTTTTATTTAGATCAAGTTTAAAAAAAACCCACACACATTCAGGTTTTTATTTTACTTTTTCCATTGTATATTTATGCTAATTAGCACACATTTAGGTAGAGAAAATGCCTCATTTGCATATTAAAACAATACATTTCATAAAATTTGTAACAGAAGAAACATTTTTAATGTAAGTCAGCTCAGGAAGTTTCAGAGTAATTTCTAGAAGGCAGATTCTTACCCTCTTTACCTGTAAGGTATCCCATTAAACTCTGTATAGTAAAGTAGAAAAAACTATAAGCTAAAAAATACTAAAATTTATGTCAAAGGAAAAGATGCTTGTACATCTTGAAAAAGACTTTTATTCCTTTACAGCTCCATATTTTTATTCCTGGACTCTGACTGAGCAGCTCTGCATGATTCACACTTCAGAATAATCCTTTAGCTCACACTGGGCCTTGGTGCAGCCCCAGTTCATCCTCTGTCTGAAACAAGATGTTTGGTTCCTCCCACCCATGCTTTAAGACAACGTTCATCTGATTGGCTGCCTCAGGGGGTGGGTGGAGCTTCTAATCCCTCTCTGTGACATCATAGAGATCCAAGACTAGAAAAAACTGTGATAAACGGAGTGTCTGCAGCCTGAGCTTTGGGCTCTCGGGGATTACTGAACATACACTGAGCTCATTATCAGAAACTCAGGCCATGTTAAATATGAACATCCATCCCTGGAACAGGAGATATGAGAGGAAATAAGAAAAATGGGTTAAATAGTCAATTTTAAACATGTGATGAGTAAAGAAAACTCATTCATGTTGATGTCATCTGCCATGATACTTAGTACATCCTCACACATGTGTTTGGCTACACAACTTTTATATTTTGGTTTCTGTAAGATTAGAAATCAGTGCAAAAAGCTCATTAATTCAATGTCAACTGTTTTGTGAAATCTGAAAATATAGAAAAAAGCTGATTTTTATTATTTTATTTTTTCAGAATGTTTAACATGAATCTATTAGATGTTTGATGAGTAATAACTCATCAGTTATTGCAGATGTACAATGTGTCAAACTTTATTTGCACAGCCCCTCAAAGTGCTTTACAGATCACCCACAGCAGGGACGTTATATAAGGAGGAGACATGGGAGGATACATTGTCCCGCCCCTGCCCCCGAAAGAGCCAATCAGCAGTCAAAATGGGAATTGTATTGGCCAGTCGCGTTGTTGCACTGACACAAGCAAACAGTTGGGGTTCACACAAGTTCACTTTGTGGCAAAGTTCCCGAACTTTGGAAGCATTTCTCATGGGATTGGACTGGCTTGCATACAGTGTTTATGACCGTGTCATATGTTATGCTGTGGATTTAATAAAAGATTCCTTTGATGACAATCCGAAAGAAAGAAGGGTGAAAAAGTACGTCATCAAAGTAAAACTTAACTTCTGTTTGTCACGTTGTGAGTTGGAGATCATCTGACTGCGGGCTGAGAAACTCTGGAGAGGCAGCTGGATGATTTCAGTCAACAACAGCGACCGCGAACAGCGAGCTTAGTAGGGAAAGCAGGATATATAGAAAGGCCCAGAGCTAGCTGGTTAGCAATTAAACTTTCAAAACAAGAGCGTCCTGATAGTTTATTAGCTAATTGATCTTGTAAGGAATACAAAATACTGTTTACATGACTGCATACAGTTAATAACACACAGTAAAATCTGCTAATCAGTGCTCAGTAACATCCAATAAAATCCTAGAATTTCACTGAGCACCAAAACTGGAGCTCAGACTTCATGGACGGTCTGTTAGTCCAATTAATCGCACAGCAGCCATATTATTGGTCAGCACAACAGCACAAACACGGTCCAGAGGTCCAGTTCAGGGACTCCAAGCTCCAAGCTGAGGTGAAGCCTAGCAGGCAGCTAGCAGCTACAGCCGCCTGTGTCTCCATCCACCTGTCAGTCAAAGAGGCCACGCCCCTAATAATGCAAACTTTAAGCCTTAATACGATTTAACCCCCCGTACAGTTGTTATGAAGGGGGAAATTAGCTACAGAGACCAAACAGTTTTTGTATCAGGCTGTAAACATGTTTATTTCTGCTGTAAAGTTGGACATTTTAACATGGGAGTCTATGGGGACTGACTCACTGCTGGAGCCTCTAGTGGACGTTAGAGGAACTGCAGGCCCCCCCCCCAAAAAAGACTGAATGAGTGGCAAAAAAAAGTGCGTCAGTTCACAGAAGAAAAGCAGACTGAGTGCAGCTTTTTATAGCACCACAATTACCAAAAACAACAGTAATGATAAAGAGGGAAGTTGAACATATTAACGCAAGTCCAAAATATATGTCTCGCCTTATCTTTCATCTGTTGTCTTGCTCTGAAAAACAAAGTGCACGCCTGCTCTGAAGCCTTTCAAAATGCCAGGTTATGTGCAGGAAAGGGCGCTCGTCTGGTTTTTTGCGTTCTTGTTGGTAAATGCATCATGCCGCATGTGGATTGATGCACATCCTTCACTCGTTCTTTCTGCTGTTTATTTTCCTCGCCGCTGTCCTGCCTGTCAGACCGCAGCTCGTCAGGACCTCCTCTTCCTCCTCGGGTTACCTCTCCTGCCAATCAAACCCTCCTCCACACCTTTATTTTCCACTGCAGCCCCCTTCTTTTATTTTTCCTGTTTTTTTTTTTTTGCTTTTTTCCTTCCCTCATCCCTTTCCCCTCCCCCACACCTCCCCTCCTGTCTCACCCTGTTTCCTGCTTTCTTTCTTTCTTTGTTCTTCAGTTTCTCTTGTTACAGATGAATCTTAATTGCTTGTTAATGAAATGACTGTGTTGTTAACAGTACGACAGTAAATATTTTCTGCTTCCAGTTTCTCCCGTGTGAAGATGTTGAGATGTTCTTGTTTGTAAAATAATCCTGGTGCAGGCGAGTCTTCAGAGAATCCGTCACAGTTTCCTCATAAAAAATTCATAGGTTGATTTCCTGAACTGAAATACAAAATAAAGACTACATCATGGACACTTTAAGGTCTGACCTGCATCCTTATGCAAGAAATGTCAAACCCAGGTGACCTCTATCCCCTCACAGGACTTTACTCTTAATTAGACATGCACTGATCGATCGTTCAGCGTCAGATTGGGTATCTGGGGCTGATCAGTCCTTTAGTTTAGCTCCACTGTGGGAAAACAAGAAGTCAGAATCTGCAAAGAGCTTCTTTGTAAAACTGAGTGTTAAAACAATGTAAGCGGTCCACGCCAGCGTCTCATGCTGCTTTCTTGGTCTTGGATGTTTTTTCTTCACTGTGAAGGCCGCCGTCACTCCCTGTCCTGTTTAAGGTGACTTTTTAACCAATCAGGATTCGTCCTGTGCATAGTGTGTCTGTGGTTAGGCTCTGCACAGGTGTCTTTTGGGGGGGGGGGGTTTAGACCAAGTGCGTTTGGTTGAATTCCCAAAATTCCTCTCTCTATTTAGCCAAAGTGGACACAAACATGAAACCATAAATCCCACGTGACAGCCAGCTTGTGTCCTTGTAAGGCTAACGGGGTAGGCGATGACACTACCTTATCCATATGCACCTACTTCCTGTCCATGCTAAAGTTTAGAAGGAGTCTTTTCTCTTTTTGTGTTGTGTTAAAATTCCCGTTAGCTGACGTCTGTATAGCGGAGCTCTTCCTGCTCACGATGGGCCTCCGGTGGGAACTACACACAGCAGTAAAACTCAGTTGTCTGTCAGTGAGTCTGCGTTGTGTTATTTGACACAAATCTGTGCATTTCCCTGTTATTTGTGACCATTAATAACTAGATTACAGACAAGTCCTCCGTGATAAAGGACACTGAGCTGTGGTCCATATGTGGTCAAGATACAGAAGGCATCAAAGTATTAAACATGACTTATGGAGTAAAAATAAACAGCTGTGCACTGTATTTGCAGCTGTATTTGGAGGGGCTGTTACGATACACTAAAAGCATTAGTTTTTATACCTGCTGCTGCATGACGCCCTTTCATCCTCTGTCTGAAACTCTTCGTTTTAGCTCCTGTTTGTCAAAAAGTCGGCAGTTTGAAAATGAGGCAGCATGGATCTCTGAAGATTACGACTGCAGTCTGTCAGTATGTCTGCTAACAGGAAGCTTCAGCCTCATGTGGCTTCAGACTCTCTCTCTGAGGGTGTTTTACTTTTGAATAAAGCTGAAATCCCAGAACACCTGAGACTCTAACTTTCAGAACGAGGATTTTATAAAATCAGACCTTTGGCTGTGAAGAGAAGCAGGTTAGAAATGCTTAAAAAGTAAAGGCTGGTTTAGTCTTAATGCTGTGTGACTGTTTCATGCTCCTGCAGTCGTCAAAAACAGAAAAGGATGTACATGAGAGCAGATTTATTGTGAACCAAAAAGCTGCAGTTCCTCTAATGTCCACATGAGGCTCCAGCAGTGAGTCAGTCCCCATAGACTCCCATGTTAAAATGTCCAACTTTACAGCAGAAATAAACATGTTTACAGCCTGCTGCAAAAACTATAGCTAATTTCCCCCTTCATAACAACTGTATAACTCACCTGTGTAAACTGGGCCGTGTTTGTGCAGCTGGTGCCTTCTGGAGCACTTTATTTTGAAATTAGCTTGAGTGAGAGTGATAAAAGGTGCTTTAACTTGGGGTAGATCTGGAGAAAACCTGTTAAACCGTATTTGGAGTTTTCACCATAAAAAGATTAAAAAAAAAACAAAAAAACATTCTGTGCTGTCAGTCGTAGAAAGTCTGAATCGGTGCATCTCTGCTCTGATTTTCTATGTCATGAACTTCAGTGTTACTTACATGATGTTAACAGATGCACTTATGTACTCAGATCATCAGTCATTGACTGATGTTTAAAACCGTCATTCATTCAGCCTTTATTCTGAATGTTGTATTCAGATGCTGACTGATTTTGGATGTTTGTACATATGGGAACGAGCTCATGTTGGATCTGTGTCATCAGGACAAACCTGGAAAGTGCTGGAAAGTCTTTGAGCAGGACTTGAGCCGGTGTTTGAGCCCTGCAGGGTGTAATGAGATGAACACAGCCGTCTGCTGTAATCTGCCACAGATCACAGATTACACACGAGCCTGTTAAAACAGACACACAACCACTTTAATCCCACTGAAGGGTCTATTGAACTGATTACTGATCAGTCTGCGTGTTTTCCACCACACATCTCAGTGCTGCCAGTGAACAGCAACTGGACTGAATACTCGGGGATTACTGTGATAATAAAATAATCATCATAACTCCTTCTTATAAACATTTAAAACATTTTTGATGTGATGCCACTGAGTGTCAGAATTTATCTTTTAAATTGTAAAATTTTGGGGCGTTGTGGTTTGTGAGAGGACATCACTGTAAATGTTTTAATGGACACTTCTTGATGTGTTATTGACCAAAAGATGAATCCGTTAATCATGGAAACAATCGTCAGGTTGACCGGAAAGCTTTCAGGGTAGGAAGTGAAAAATATTTTCCACATTTTAATGGGCTGTAATTAAATTTCAGTCGTTTCTGAGGTAAAGTGGAGCTGGTGTCTTGTGCAGTGTGAAGATTTTCCTGCTGCAGTGAGCTGAGGATGTTTGAGCTGAGACACCTGAAGGACAAGCTGACCAACATTTCCTCCACTCACATTTCTGTAATCGAGAAAATAAGAGAAATACGCTCACCGTAAATATTTCCGACAGCTGCAGCTCCCACTGTCACGTGATGTCTGGAATAAACATATAGATCTTTCTGCTGTATCTCCAAAATGAGCAGAAACACTGCAGCTTTTTCAGGAATCTGAAAATAAACCCACTCCAGTGCATTTTCACTCCCAGCAAACCCAAACAGGACTGATTAACCTGCAGCATCAGTGTACAGCGTATCTGCTGTGCTCCTGTTTTCACTTCTTCTCGTTTTTACCGGCTGAGCTGAAGCTGTCCTTTTCAAACGTCTGATTTTCTTACCAAAAATGTTCATTAGCTCATCTGGCCAAAGGATCAGTGAGCTAATGCTACGGTGCCGTCCGTCCACAGTTCCCAAGAATCACCACTCCTCCTAGACCATTGGTCAGGATTTAATCAAACTTACACACAATGATCACCTGATGGGTATTGACTCAAATTACACTCAAGGGTAGAGTCACATTTGTCATTTTACAGGCAGCGACCTGTGAACTGTGATAGATCATGAGCCGGATTTACACAATCATACGTGTAAAAGAAAAGCAGCAAATTCACCTGACCTGAGCCTGAAAGCACAGATTTTTGGCATCAATTTATTTTTGTGCTTCAAAAAATTCTGAAAATTTTGTGGCAACTCATGAGTTTTTAGACTGCATCCCACCGGGGACCTGCCAGAAAACACAGACTAACCAACCGAGGCAGAACCTGGTGAACTGTTGTGTGTAATTAGTGAAAAATACCCTTTTTAAATTTCCCACAACCCAAAGTGACATCTTTTTTCCCCTCAGAACCAGAAAAGCAGGAAGATGTAAAATTTCTGGATACTGAAAAAAAGATTTTTTTGGTCATTTTTGTATAAAAAAAATAAATCCCTGTGATTTGTTAAATTTTTAAAAGAGTTGCTGATTATTTTTCTTTTGAAATATAAATGGAGTTTGGTGAGTTCACATGTTGGAGGGGGTAAGCTAGTTATAAATCAATTTGATCATTTAACTTTAACATAACTCTTTTCTTTAAATAATTTGAGTAGTTACTCCGTTCTGATCAGATGTGACCATTTTATGTTTCCTGTGAGTTTTTTGGGCGTTTTGGACGGTCGGTTGTAGTGATGCACTGATTTTTAAAAGAGCTATTTGGCCGATAATCAACAGTTTTGTTTTGTTTTTCTTGATTTTTAATTTTGTTTTTGTTATTTACCTCCCCTTTTTGTGCTAGGAAAAAAGGATCTTCATGATAAAAATAACCAAAAGTCTTTCAGTTCTTTATAACTCTGTCTTTGAATGTTTACCAGCACCAACATGATGCATCTTAAAGGGATAAATGTCTGCCACTGATGTCAGTAAAGGCTGTCTTATTTGCAGAAACGCCGACATATTATTTGAGGTATTAGCGCATCCCTGCTGGTTGCACGAGGATGTATTTAACAAAGACAGAAAATTAAAATTGTGACCTCTTAGAACCTGGGACTGAGCTATTTATTAAATAATCTTGTTAGGGTTTTCCTGAATATCATTATTTTGCGACTCCCTAATATTCAACAGCGAATAGTTGAAGCTTAAGCTGAAGGGTTGGATTAAACTTTGAGATAAAAGATATAAAGTAGCTCTTTCAGTAACCCTCTTCCTTTTTTCTTCTTCTTGTTTCCACAGTGATACCTCATTGGCCGGTGTGACCCCCGCAGGCCCGCCACCTCCCAAGGTGGGCCTTGATTGACCTGCACTGACGGCTCCTGGGGAGAAAATGGCCTCCACCGCTGCCCTCATCTGAAGAGCTAAGCCCCACTGTTTCCTCCCCCACCTCCCCGACATCACTGTTCATTGCTGTGTTGTGAACTGTGATTCCCTCCAACCGATTCGCTTTAGAGTACTATGGCAATGCATGATATGAGTCGTGCCAAGGGTTTCCCCTGTAAAGAATGTGATATGGTTTGCCCGAGTACTCCAAGTCTTCTAGAGCATATGAAAGCACATTATCAGCAAGAAGAGACCGGACGTTTTGAGTGTGAACAGTGTGGCCGAATTTATAAGCACGCAGCTAGCCTAGCCAATCATAAAAAGTCTCACGAAGTGGGCTCATTTCAGTGTCCTGTTTGTACACGTACGCTGCCCAACGCAGTAGCTTTGAAGAACCACCTACGGATCCATACTTTGTCCCCTAGTAGCGCACACACAGAGGAAGAGAGCGAAGAAGTGCCAGAAGAGGCAGGCCACGACGAGAGGGACTACGGCCTAACCCAGGACCTCTCAGACGGGTTTGGGCGCTCCCATTTGAACAATAGTGGCATGGGACATAGTGTCCTGCAAAGCCACGAGACAGACGACCACGGAAAAAAAGGCTCCCCTGAATCCGACGACGCTTGGGACAGACCTTTTAAGTGTGACCAGTGTGACAGAACCTATCGGCACCACGGTAGTCTGGTGAACCACAAGAAGTGTCACCAGCAAGGAACTTTTAAGTGCTCTGTGTGTTTCAAACAATTCGGCAACCTGGCTGCCTTAAACAGCCACGAGAGAACTCACTCGAAGTTCAAGACCCCTGGGGCCTCAATGGTGAGCAGCAGCAGTAGCAGCAGCAGCCTCCACAACTCGGAGCGCAGCACTGGCACCCAGTCGTCCCAGAGCGACGACACCGCCTCCTGTTTCTGCCACCTGTGCCAGGTAGCACTGCCAAATAAGGCTGACTTCCAAGAGCACATCCTGCTGCACAACACAGCTTCGCCCACCCTCAGCCTGCCACGGAGTTTCCCAGGCATCATGCCTCACAATCTGAGTGCAGTGCGATCCCCAGCATACACACCAGCCCTGGGAGACCCTCTGCCTCTGCCACCCCTACCGACTGAGAAAAGGGGCCCCTATGACCCCATAATGGGCCCTCCAGTCAACAACCCCATCTATACATGTGCGTACTGTGGCGCAGGACACCCAGATCTGGAGACCTTGAAAGTCCACTATCTAACCCACGACCCTCACCCAGCCTCACACAGTCAGGACAGCTCCATCCTTAACTCTGACACTCTAAGTTCTGGATCCCAGGGCTCGGTGGCGTCTCCCTCTGGAGGTCGTGTGCCCCAGGCTAGCTCTCCAGATGATGAAGAGCGGCGCTTTAAGTGTGGGGAGTGTGGCAAAAGCTACCGGCATGCAGGGAGCCTGGTCAACCACAAACGCTGCCATCAGACAGGCCACTACCAGTGCACCATCTGCTGTAAGCAGTACCCTCACCTGGCTGCGTTACACAGCCACCTACGAAGCCACAAGGGTCGTCCCTCCAACCAGCCTATTAATAACGACAGCAATGACTGGCTATCTCCGGAGCCCCTGACTCTGGACTCCCAGCAGAGCTACGTCCAGGAAGGCAGCGGTGCCACCACTCCAATCTCTCTGCCAGGAAATCTTGGCGATGCGGCACACTTTGTACCAGATGGGGGCCACAGCAGTGGGCTGGACTCTCTTGAGTTCCACGATCGCTTTGATGGCAGCTCACTCTCCCAGAGCAGCTCTGCTCACCGGCAAGCCGACAGACACGTGTGTGCCGACTGCGGGGAGATGTATGGAGATGTATCTGGTATCAAGTCGCACTTGTGTCCCCGCCGTGGCCAGCAGCAACAACAGCAGTCACAGCAGCAGGGCAACATGTCCAATGGTTTTATGGGAAACATGAACTATCACAGCTCCAGTGGCACCTCGCTGCCTGCCGGAAGCTCCAGCAACCTGAAAGAAGGCAACAGTCAACGACAGTACCCTCAGAGTGGAGGCAAGAGAATGGGGAGCAATGACAAAGATGACGATGATGATGGAGAAGTGTATCAGTGCTCAGTGTGTGGCAACCACTACGCTAGTCTCAGAGCCCTCAGGAGCCACCTGCGTAGCCATGCCAACAACCCCACAGGGCCAGGACCTTCCAGCCTGCAACAGGACTGGAGGATGATCTGCTCCACCTGTGGGCAGAGTTTCGCCAGAAAGCAGGACCTCCTGAATCACCAGTTAATCCATGGCCCCCAAAGGTCAGATGGTCAGCAACAGGGTATTGCAGGCAGTTCAGCCAATGGCAACGAAAAGATGGATGGCCGCAATCACATTTGTGTTGATTGTGGCATGTTTTTTGCCGATCGCCACCACCTGATCACCCACCTGTGCCCTG
This sequence comes from Paratilapia polleni, assembly GCA_015106735.1. Classification (NCBI taxonomy): domain Eukaryota; kingdom Metazoa; phylum Chordata; class Actinopteri; order Cichliformes; family Cichlidae; genus Paratilapia; species Paratilapia polleni. The sequence goes on along the minus strand of VUQI01033068.1, from coordinate 21,137 downwards.
GAAAGAATCGAGCTAACTCGATGAACAAGCCAGGCCTAAATGGAGCCAAAGGGATGTCTGGAGGAGATGGTGTTGGTGGTGGGGTCGCCGGAAGAAGCTGTGACGTCGGCGCTGATGGACGTAGGCCGATGGTTGACCAGAGTGACAAGCCCCACAAGTGCGACCAATGTGGACGAGGATACAGACACCCATGCTCACTCCTTAACCACAAAAAGTCCCACAAAACTGGTGTTTTCCGCTGCCTGGTGTGCCAGAAACGCTACTACAACCTGCTGGCTCTCAAGAATCACCAAAGGACCCACTTTGACTTAAAGAGGTAGGCCTTCTGACAGTTTCAAATTTTTTTGAAGAGATGTTGGATAGTTACAGTGAAATTAAAAATATACTTAATAAACTTAGGAATAATGGTAGTCACTAATGGAAGACAAAGCCAAAATCACCATGTTGCTCTTGTTCTTTAAATAAAATGTAAATATATTATCGACGTTTAAAATGTCTATTTTTACTTACATTTTGTAACTACTTTACAATTGTTCTTATTGGCACTGGCCAATTTGGACCTTGTGACAAATCATAACTGCTCCATCACTTGGCTGATAATGTTTTTGCCCAAAGATGTCACTCTATCAAAGTACCTTTTGTATTTTTTACAAAAGGTACCTCAGGTATTTTTTTATTTATTTATTTGTTTTTTTCCATTATCTTTTTTTTTTTGTTGGTACGTTTTCTGAAGAAATCTTTCCACGGCTGTCATGTTAACTTTGACTCAAGTACAGCCGGTTTGTTGCCAAACTAGGCAGTCTTAGATTAGTAATACCACTGAGGACGGCCAGCCTTATTAGGAATCTGATTTAGACTACACTAGAAATCTCCAGATGGTCACATTGTTTTTGAAATGTATTTATTTCATGCATTTAAAGAGATTTTGTAGTTTTTGTTCTTTACCTGTGCCTATTTTTGCTGCAGGCACAAGTGTGAAGAATGTGGCAAAGCCTTCAAAATCCAAAAGCAGCTGATCAACCATCTCCGTCTCCATGAAGAACACCGAGCCAAAGGCCTTGTTCGGACTGGCCCAAACGGTTCCCGCTTCCAGCAGCCCGACCCATCTCAAATGCAGACTCTGAGAGGAGAGCCGTCAAAGGGCCAGGTGATGGGGGTCAAATACAGCCACCAAGGGTTCAAAAAGCCCTACTCGTCAGCCGGCACTTCCAGGCCCCAGAAGTTTGATCCTGCTGAAAGCGCACGGCGGCCTTTTGCCTGTGAAGAATGTGGGAAGACCTACCGCCATGCGGGAAGCCTGGCCAATCACAAGAACCTTCACAAAATTGGAGAGTACCACTGTAATGTTTGTAACTCTACGTACCCCAACAGGTTGGCGATGAAAAACCACCTTCGTCTCCACTTTGCCCAGAAGAAGCACAACTGCCAAGAGTGCGGCAAGGGCTTCCGCACCCAAAGGCAGCTCGCTACCCACACTACAGCTGGCCTGTGCAAAGGTCCGCAAGGCCCCGGCGCCCAGATGGATTTTGAGTGCGACGGCTGCTGTGAAGGCTTCGCCACGGCTGACGAGCTCGCTGCTCATGACTGCCCGGCCCAGCACCTGCCTTCATCCTCCTCCACCAACACCTCCACCACCATCAGCACTGAGAAGAACTCTGTGGACCCGGACTCTGACGAGAGGCCCTATGCCTGCGACCTATGCAGCTGCGCCTATAAACACGCCAGCTCCCTGCTGAACCACAAGCACACCCACAAGACTGGAAACTTTCGGTGCAACTTCTGCGACAAGCCCTACACCAACTACATGGCGCTACGCAACCACATGCGCATCCACACGCAGCGGAAGAAGCACATCTGCCACACATGTGGGAAAGCCTTCCGACTGGCCAGGTTCCTCCGCAACCACCAGAAAGTCCACGAGGAAGGCGCCACCCCCTTTGGCTGCCCCACCTGTGGGAAGAGTTTCCAGGGGAGGTCCGGTCTGGCCAGGCACCGCTGCGGGGACAACCAGGTAGGCATGGAAGTCAGGAGGAAGGCCACTGCACCCACGGGAGAGGGCGAAGAGTGTCGGTACACGTGAGTTCTCGTCAGTTGTTTGTGATTCTTCGAAGTTGAAACAAACAAATAGTGAAGATAAATTTAGGTCTCTACATGTCTATTACAGGTATATGATCTCCAATCCGGCTTCCTTGGGACCATACGCGTGCCGGAATTCGGATTTTTCTGAAGTTTGGACAAATTGAATTAGTGGAGAGACCAGATAAGTCAACCCCGTTTGCTTACAGTTAGCATATATCACACTTTTTTAGGCTAGCTTCAGTCAAACATGTCATGTTCAGATGTACTGTTTACATGCTTTGTTTTCTTAGAACTCTTTGATTTAAGTAGTATTTTGTGTGCAGCATACTGAAGTATTGATGTTGTATGTTCCTTGCTTCTCTTCTGAATTTGATTGTAGTCTTTGTGTTTGTTTTGATACTGGCTAGTTAATAGATTAGAAACTGCAGTTACGTGATGGGGCTGTTGCATTTTGATGTCTGAAAGGGAAGATTAGGAAGTATTTGGAGCTAGCTGCACTGCACATGTCCACAGGTCACCACTCTCAACACCTACAGGACTCTTGACACACGGTAGAGGTTCTTTGGGCATGTTTGATGGATTTCTCATCACTACATTCAGTATCCAAAGAAGGCTGAGACAGAAGGTCCAGATGTGAATGAAGATGTTTGATTTGTGCAGTGCAGGGAGCAGCAGATACCTCCCAGTTCCCTACATTTGTTTGTCCATAGTTTTTCCCATGTCCCTCCCTCCCCTACCCACCCAGCAATCCTCTCCCCTATGACCTGTGTAGAAGTCATGAATGGTACACCACTTTGTAATCTTCTTTGAAAGCTTTGAGCCGGATTCCAGATCATATACCTGTATGTGCAACATCTTAGACGATGACTAGTTAAAATATTTAAATAATTCTCCAGAAAAAGTGGTAACCAGATTAATTTGGCTAGAACAGTGAAATCAGACATCCATGTTTGGTTGCTAATCTCCCTCTCTCTCTCCTTCTGCCCCTCCTCCACCCCGTGCTCCCTTCCTCTTCCTCTTTGTTTGTCCCTGCACAGATGTGATCAGTGTGGCCGTTCCTACCGCCACGCCAGCTCCCTCCTCAACCACAAGAACACCCACACCGTCGGCATCTACCACTGCGCCGTGTGCCTCAAGACCTACTCCAACCTGCTTGCCCTGAAGAACCATCGCCGTATCCACTCTGAGACGCGGCGCCACCGTTGCCACGACTGCGGGAAGGCCTTCCGAGTTTCCTCCCAGCTCTACAACCACCGTCGCGTGCACCAGAAGCAGCGGGAGCTGACCTGCCGGTCCTGCCAGAGAGCCTTTCCCACGCAGGCCAGCTTCAGGCTCCACATGGAGATAACTCATGGCCAGGCGCCGCAGCCCCGCCAGCCCAGACCCCAGCAGCCCCGCCCAGGGGGCTCCCAGGAGCTGGGCTGGGGGTCGGGCCTGGACCTCACCCTGATGCAGGAGCAAGGACTCGACCCCAGCAGCGTGGCCAAAGCCCGCGGGCGAGGGGGCAACAGTGAGGTCGTCAAGTCCCACGTCTGTGACCAATGTGGCCGCTCGTACCGCCACGCCAGCTCCCTGCTCAACCACAAGAACAGCCACAAGACCGGGACCTACTTCTGCAACTCGTGCCAGAAAGAGTTCCCCAACCTCATGTCCCTCAAGAACCACCGGCGCATCCACACCGAGCCCAAACGCTACCAGTGCCCCGACTGCGGGAAGTCCTTCAGAGTGTCCACCCAACTCATCTGCCACCGCCGCATCCACACCAAGGAGAAGCCGTTCTCCTGCCAGCAGTGCGACAAGCGCTTCTCCTCCAAGTCCAACCTGAGGCACCACATGAAGGTGCACTGGAGCGGCTCCACGGCGCCCCCTCCCATGGCCATGGGTGCGCCCAACTTCCTGGGTATGCCTGGCGGCCCCTTCATATAAGCTACGGGGTGAGGGCGGGGGGTGGTGGTGACGAAGATGATGGTGATATGATGGTGTTAGTGGGGGGGAGGGTTGGTGGGGGGTCACAAGCCGAGATTTGTGGAGGTGCCAAAACGTAGCGTAGCCTTCCTCCTTCCTCATTGTCCATGTGTGGCTGTGGTGTGTGTGGAGGACAGACTGCATGATGCCGTGACGCCACACACACAAATGCACACACACACACACACACACACACACACACACTCCCTTGTAGAGCGCTGTGCTGCCCCGCACGCTGACTGACAGGCAGACTGGACTGACTCCCTGCTGCATGTTGCTTTGTGACGTTTTCTCGCCGTGGACTGGCGCCCCACGCGGCCGCAGCCATCGAGCTGCAACCGGACTGTTTCTCAGAGACTTGTGGATCTCGTGGTGGCGACTGTCTGGGCCTGTGAGTGCCCACATGACGGCGTGAGGGAGTCTGATTGGTCCATCCTGATTCTGATGGTGTTTAGAAGACGTTTTTTTCTCGTGGCCTTCGTCACAGTGTTTTTAATCCGGTCTGAACAAACTGTTTTTATCACCAGCGTGCAGGCCGGCTTTGTGTTTTGTACCTTAATGCTTTTGGCCGGAGGCAGCAATGACTTGTGGGAACTTTTAGGTTTGAAGACGGACACTTTGGACTCAGAGGGGCTGCTTTAAATGTGTGTATGTGTGCGTGTTTGTGTGTCTTCTTGTGTGTTACAGCACTGACCACTTCCTGACTTCTTGTTCACATGTGTGGACTCCGAGCCGAGAGACCGCCGCAGCCGCCGCTTTCATGCAGTTTAAAGTCGTGTTTCTGAGCGTCGTCTTTCGCCTGAAAGTTTGATTAAAGACGCCATCGGATTTTAAGACGAGGGTGTTTGAGGCTTGCTGTAGCACCTCCTGTGTTTGTGAACACGAAGCTAAAGCGGCAAGCAAAAGATGTGTCGTGTTCAAACCAAACGTTCTCATGTGAATAGGGCTGCTGGACCAACACGTTTAAATCAAATCTCCTTTTAGCTAGTTTATCCATTCAAGTGTCCTGATTTCATTTAATTTCTTTTATGCCAAAAAAGGCTCAACTCATGTTTTAAGAATCAGCTTCTTTTCATCATGTTTCATCACCAGTCAGCAGCCAGCACGACACTAACAGGAAACATGGTGATTATGGGCTTTATTCTTTGTCTTTGTGTGGGACCGTCCACAGGAACACTGATCTCATAAGAGAAAAGATGCAAAAAGCATATCAGATGCACAAGCTGGAAGCAAACATCCTGACTCACTTTCACACACAGTATAAAACCACGCAGAGAAAACTACCAAGTCCACCAAACTAATCATAAATATTCAGATATTTGCACAGAATGATAAGTCATGTTGCAGTTTGGGTATCATCTTCCTCCACCTCACCCCAGAGGATGCTCGGGATGGGATCAGATGGTGGCAGACGATGTTTTAGGCAATAAATGTCAAAGCTGCTCAGAGACGTTTTGTATTGAATCACGTGTCATGTTTTAACCCAGATTATTTTTTCCTAAAATGACACAAAGGTTCACATTAACTGTCAGCCTCCTCATACGTGCTTTAAAACAACAACAAGCATCATGTATCCACATTATCCGTAAAGCTGCAACTGGTCTGCAAACCAACCATTCACTACACATTAGAAATTATACTTTCATTGTTAACTGTTAAAGGTTAATTAACTGTCAGTTTACCGTGTAGTATTGGTGGTTAGTATGAAGTTTCCTTCCTTTGCTCGAGCTCCGCCTCTCCGCCAGCCTTCATGAAGTTCAGCTTCGTAGATTTAGCAGATTTCTGAAATCAGAGTCACTGATGTTTTCCATTTTCCTGAAGTTAAAGGTTGTAGAAACACTCGGGAACATGAGCAGGTGGAAAGCTCGTCCAGGGTGAACAGCTGCTCACTTTTTTCCCTAGAAACTCGGACAGTCTCGTTTTTGGTGTTCACAGCAGAAAAAACAGGAAGCGCGTGAATGAGTGCTTATGATGGATAAACACATTGAACGGTTGAAACTGTGAGTCAGAAGAGACTGAGCTGTTAAAGCTGCATTTTAAAGTCAAAGACCTCCAAGGAAACGACGTTTAAAATCCTTTCATTGTCACGGCGTGATCGTGTTTAAGCTGAAAATAAAACTCAGTCAGGGCATTAAACAGACTCCAGCTGTGGTGTTTGACCCGTGGGACTCTAGGAGCTTGGACGTGGTGCAGTGGTCTAAGAAGGGCATTAATACACAGAGACATCAGAAAATGACCGTGCTGTGACAGTAAAGGCGTTTCAGTTATTGAAGAGAGAGCATCTTGGAGGTCTTTGATGTTTAAGCTCATATGTATCTCCCTGCCAGAGAGCACGCCAAACCAACGCTTTGTTTCTATTGGTCACCGTAAACCGTGGATCTCCAGCTGTAACAGCTGTGAGGGATCCCGTTTGATTTCTGCTTCTGAAGGTTTGTGTCTGTACGAGTCCACCTCGCCACTGTGCAAACACAGCAGGCCAGGTGATTGGCTCTGTTTCTTCTCCGAGGCGGGGCTTAGTCCAGCTTACAGTGATGAACTTTTACAGTCGATCAGGAAGTTTCTCATTGTGAGGTCAGATCAAATTGGACATTTGGCTTCATATCATTATAAATGCATATTGGACTCAAATAAGACAAACTGGGAGACATCATGTTGATGTGCACAAACTGATCTGGAACCAGATCTCCGCCTGGATCTCTTCCAGTCCAGCTGTTCGGAAACCATTTAGGCTTGAGGAATTTTTTTCCTAAAAGTTCAATAAGGGCTTCAAAAGTCGAGTTACTGTGTTAAATAAACGTGATCACGATTTTGGCCATAATCGAGCTGTCGACTCGTTTCGTCAGCGTAGTGATGCAGCTTTTTTTTTCTTTCTCTCTCTTCCCTTCTCATCATCTTCATCTTCATTTGAGTTTCTGAGCTGCAGAAATTTCACTTTCAACATTTGCTGCTTTAACACAACAAACCCAGACAGCTTCTAACCGAGAACCCCCCCCCCCCCATATTAGTGACGTCACAGCACCACGAGCCACTTTACAGCATCCTCCATTTTGATTTGGGGCGTGAAGCGAGCAGCAGCCTCCTGATGGCATCACCTTCAACCACCGCAGCCAGCTGCTTCTTCTGCACACCTGGAAGAAACGGTTGGAAACGATTATTTCAGTCCTTCCTGTTTACTGAAGAACACGGATGGTGTAAAAGATGGGCGTGGCACTTTTTAAACCTGAAATCTACAACCATCCATTATCTGTCGAGGATTCTCAGAGCGCCCCCTGCTGACTTTCTGTGCAGTGGGGATTAACAGGAAGTGGAAATGCTCCATGGAAACCAAACAAAATGTTTTAGGAACAAAAATCCCTCCAATCAAACTCCTTTACAACACAGACCTCTCAGCAGCTGTAGTTTGCAGTAAACCCTGCTGCCACCTGGTGTTCAGCTGGTGTAACTGCAGGGTAAAAACTTTCAGCGGCAGACTCTGTGACGCTTTCAGGAAACGATCGATTAAAACCAGCAGCTCCGTCTCAGACTGTCCGGTCTCGCTCTTTACGTCCACATGTGTGAACAGGAAGTGCCCCACCTCCCCCCAGCCCTGATCCGTCTCTGACTGAAAAAAGAAAAGGCGAGGTGTGAGCGGTGGGAGGCGAGCGACTCTGTATGTACTCGATGTTTCTGCAAGAAGGAAAAAAGACGACAGATCATGTAGTAATGCATTTATTTATATGATGATGATTATTATTATTATTATTATTATTATTATTATTAACACTTGTAATGGACAGCGCTAGTGTTTAGGATGTGAGTTTAGAGCTGTGTTGATGTAAACACCCCCCTCCCCTCCTTTTACCCATGATGCCCCTCTCTGTGGACTCCACTGAGGACCTGAAACACACCGGAGGTGCTCTTCTTGCCTTCTTTTACGAGTGGTGATGTGACGCTCTTTCATCCCTCTCTTCTTCCATATTTATCTTCTCCCCCTCCTCCTCCTCTTCATCGAATCAGACTGAAAGGGACGCCTCGGCGTGCTCGCCGACCTTTCTGTTCCTCTTTATGGTAACCCCCTGTATTTATTGGTGTTTTGTTCCTTTTTATTTAATTGTTTGGGAAGCGCGTGTGTGTGTGTGTGTGTGTGTGTGTGTGTGTTTGTCAGCGTTTTCAGGAGCACTGGTGCTAGTTTTAAAAAAGAAAAGATAAAAAGTGAAGCCGTGCAGTGACCGTCAAGTGCTGTAGGAGTCCGTGTGATCTAGAACACAGAAGTAATAACTGTACATTCTCTATTTTGATTTTCCTCGCCACGCCTGCTCTTCTTTGTTTGGACACCTCCCTGCCTGCATTTCAGCTAGTTTGTAGAGAAGAAGAAGAGCGTTGGTTTGGAACAACTATAACCCCCCCCCCTTTTTTTTTGTTTTGTTTGAGGTTCTAACTTTTGGTTTCCATGCATATATATGTAATGCTTACTATACACTTTTATAAACTATGTTTTGATAATTCATTTCGTAACAGAAAATCTTGTCCATATACTATAACCCTTACTGCTGAGTACTGAAAATAAATAGCTGAAAAACACAGTGGAGCTCAGTGTTTTCACTCTGTCCTCGTCCACATTAGCCTCTCTGCGGGGCCTCTTGACACAAACCCTCAGACAGGTGGGGTGTCAAACGTATGGCCCAGGGGCCACGACCAGCCCGGTGAATTGTCAGTAATATGGGCTGCTCTTCCAGAGGCCTGAACTCTGAGGCAGGATCTGTGGTTATGAAGATGGTACACAATCACCTCCTACTGACCAATCAGATCTCTGGAAAGTAGCATCACCATTCCTGAAGATCCCTCAGAGCTCAGACAGTCAGAGGGTGTGAAGTCTGTATGTGATGAGCCATCAGTGAGAAATACACAGCATGGCCCAAGAACTGAAGTCAGTTTGACTGTTTAAAGTGACGGTTTTCTTCTTTTGTGCTTCAGCATCACTTATCAAATATTTCTTTGTGGAGTTTTTAGCAAAAACTGGAAATTTGTGGAAAATGGAATGAATTTGTTTTATTTGAATTGGCTCGTATTTCATTTCTGCTCATCCAGGTTGTAGGTGAACTTAGCTTTAAAAAAATATGTATATATGAAAGGTAGAAAACATTTAAATACAGTAACAGATAAAAAAAATAATTAAGAAATTTAAAAAAGTAAATGTAGAGATAAATGTGAAAAAAATGTATACAGAAGTAAATGTAGAAAACTACAAATACATAAAGATGAAAATGCATAAAGAAATAAAAAGGTAGACGTGAAAAAATGATGGGCATAAAAATAGAAAATGGGTGTGGAAATAAAAAGTGGAAAAATATTTGTAGAAATACAAAAATAATACTAAAAATATATTGTAGACATAGAGATGTGACAATAATGCACAGGCATGAATGTACAGATCTACACATTTTACATCTACGAAATAAGGAAATAAATGTGGAAAACATTTTTAGAAATACAGAATTAAAGTTAGAATTATAAAAATTAAAAAATACAGAATTAAAAAATGTAATGCAAAATTACATTAAAAATACAGAAATAAAGTAAATATTAAAATGTAAAAGTAAATATAGAAATACAGATGAAAATTAGAAATGCTGTTTTTTTAATAAATGTGAAATTTTAGATGCTGAAAAACCCAGAAATGCAACAGAAAAGGAAAAATATACATTAGAAATAATGGGGAGACAATTTTGCAGTATATATTTTCAGTCTGTTTTATATTTGTGTGTTTCTTTCTTTCTTTATTTAAAATTGAGTCAGTTTTTGTCCTCCATAAATCTGATGTCATAAGAAGTCCGATCTGATGTGAGAGGACTGCAGAATTGTCACGTTTACGCCAACATTTGGCTGAATTTTCTAATCAGTGAAACTTTTCATTGATCCTCGTTTATTTTCTGTAACATTGGAAAGATCTCCCAGGTTTTTGTTTCAGGTTTAACCTGCAGGAACCCTGAACTGAACCTCACTGCAGCCTCAGTGAATTCACCTTTTAAGGCATTAAAGGTGTTGACGCCTGTCGGTGACACACGATGTAAATGCCTTTAAATTTTACATGACCTGTTTGTAAAACAGGAGTGTGGCATCTCACCCTTCTAACCATCTGTCATCGTTTAGGTTTCAGTTGGAGAGTGAAGACGATCACATCACGATCTAAACACTGCACAGCCTGCTGCTCTTTAAAGGTGCAATACGTACGATTATTAGTTTAAATGTGTTGCACATAGGGGGCGCTGTGAGTATGAATGAGAGCTGTATATATGTGGAAAATGTACATTTATGCATGTTTTCTAATATGGCCGGGGTCCTTAAAATAAGTCAGTTATTGAATTTAAAAAATGATTTTGGTCCATAAAGCTGAATCATCTCAGAAAACATAAAAATACACATGGACTCCAGTGACTGTCACACAAAGAAAAGCCACCTTTACACAATAACACTAAAAACGTGACCATCGACAGCAAAGACAGCTCAGCTTCACACTGACCCTTTAGCAAAGCACACAAACGGTGAACAGCAGCAGCTCCGCACCGACTGCTGAAACCACCTTTAATAAATAGCTCGATCGTTAGATCCAACCTGAGGACCTCAGAGCTGGCTAACGCTCCTGCACACCATGAAAATTTACGAAAAAGCAGCTTTCACTCAGGAAACTTCTCATCATGCCGTTAACATCCCATTTCCACCTCAGTAAACTTCCTGCTCTCTTGGCAGCAGAGAAATACTCGGCGCACTTCAGCTAACGTCAGGTGAACTGCAGGTGCAGCTGTTGATTCTCATGATTGGTCATCAGAATCAATTTACTATTAAATTGATTTTTTTGCATATTTCCTTCTGCAGTCTCACTGATGTTGTTATAGTTTTGGATTTTTTATTTTATTTTTTTCACTTGGAGTTTCAGTCAGTTTCCACCGTGGGTTTACCCGTTTCAGTTTAGTTTCCATTAGTTTCACTGGAATGATTTTAATATGGAGGGTATTTATGAGGGGCAGATTTCAGAACAGGTATACATCACAAACACAGCACCCTGTGAAGGCAGCGGACTCAGCTGTGTAGACCTCCTGAGACACACATTATGCAACACGTGTTCATATGTGATCAGATCAACAGACCGACACTGATGACGTCTCCTTTAGAGTTTTATTTTTAGTTATGTCAGCTCACAGTATCCTTTCACTTCGTTTTCACTTGAGTAATTAAAATATTTTTTAAAACTACTAGTTTTAGTTTGTAGTTTAGCTTTAATCACGAGAAAACTTCGGGTTGTGTGCCATACACAAAGAGTGTGATGATCACACTCGGCAGCCTACAGTCCACTCTATTAAACACTTACTTAAATTTAAAAAAAAATTGAATTTGAACTGGCAAAACTAAATCAAACATAATTACTTTTCCGTTAGTATTTGTTGGACATGCAGTTCCTCCACAATTCACCAGGTGGTGCTGCCGCACTCTCAGCACCTCTCTGTCCCCTTGTTTAACATAAAAAAATAAAATTATTAACAGGTCTGTGAAAAAAAAACTGAATCCACCCCCTGATTCGGCAGTTTGTAGAACCTCCTTTATCAGCAATAAGTTGCAGTGATGGTTTTCTGTGTGACTTTATCAGTCTCTCACATCGCTGTGGAGGAATTTTGGCCCACTCTTCTTTACAGTGTTGCTTCAGTTCATTGAGTTTTGCAGCATTCATTTATACACAGCTCTCTTAAAGTCCCACCACAGCATTTCAGTCAGGTTGAGGTCTGGACTTTGACTGGGTCATTGCAGCACCTTGATTCTTTTCTTTTTTGGCCATTCTGTTGTAGATTTGCTGCTGTGCTTGGAATCATTGTCCTGCTGCATGACCCAGTTTCAGCCAAGCTTTATCTGTTGGACAGATGGACTCACATTTGACTCTAGAATACTTTGGTATACAGAGGAGTTCATGGTCGACTCAATGACTGCAAGGTGCCCAGATCTTGTGGCTGCAAAACAAGCCCAAATCATCACTCCTCCTCCACCGTGCTGACAGTTGGTCTGAGGAGTTTGTGTTTTGTTTTCTCCAAATGTGGTGCTGTGCATTATGGACAAACATCTCCACTTTGGTCTTGGCTGTCCAAAGGACATTGTTCCAGAAGTCTTGTGGTTTGTTCAGATGGAGCTTTGCAAACCTAAGCTGTGCTGCCATGTTCTTTTAGAGAGAAGAGACTTTCTCCTGGAAACCCTTCCAAACAAGAAGTACTCGTTCAGTCTGATTCTAATTGTGCTGTCATGAACCTTAACCTTTAACATGCTAACTGAAGCCTGTAGAGTCTGAGATGGAGCTCTTGGGTTTTTACAGTTTCTCTGAGCATTGCACGGTCTGACCTTGGTGTGAATCTGCTGGAACGTCCACTCCTGGGAAGATTGTGGCATTGTGTTAACACACAGCTGAATGCTCCAGACCTGCAAACTGCCAAAACCTGATTTGCTACCCGCTGTGGCGACCCCTTGTGACAAGGGAGCAGCCGAAAGTAGCTTTTAATGTGAAATGACGTATTTCACCAGAAACCAGCATCCTGTCCCAAACCTAACCAAGAAGATTTTTGTGCCTAAAATTAACCAGTGAATGGAAACAAAGAGGGCCTGAAGCACAACCAACCTGCAACTTCTTATGATTTTTATCTTATTTTATTTTATTTTATGTTAAATTTTCTCCTCACCGATATACAGACACACAATACTTTGCTGTTAAGAATAAAATATTGACATCTTTCTCTCTAAAAGAAAAAAGTTGCAGCTTTTATCAGAAATTATGACACAAGTAACTCATTATTAAACAAAGTGAAACTGACACTCATCAGAGCTTTAAAGATAATTTACATGGAAGCATTAGACATGAGTCTCATCTTTTCTACACATATGTGACATAAATCTTGTGTTTGTGAGATTTTTTGTGTCATTGCTGATGATTGTGGATCTCACAATAACTGAACTCTTTTCTCCCCCACAAAACAGCTGAAGGTTTCATCATAAAGTATTTCATAATAAGAAAAAATATACTATAACTTCTATAATAACAAAAAAAAAAAGTTTTTTCCTGAGTAATTTTATGATACAGATGTGATTTTTTTTTTAAATGGTGGAACTGAAATGATCTTGTGACTCTTTTCTCATCATTTGTTTCATTATTTTTTCATTTTCTCCAGGCAGTTATAATGTTGACAGTGACATATTTTAACTCTTTAAAGCATTTCATTGTAACATTATACTAATTAAATTCTTTAAAATATTATTTTTTAATTCACTGAAAAAAATTGTAAGCATAAAAAGTAATTTAAGTATTTATTTAATCTGTAATCTGTCATATGATACAGATCAGCTTTGACAGTTCTGTTTGTAGGACTTTTCTTCAGTATAATCCACATCACGTGGATTTCGATTCCTTTTTTTTTTTCAGATTCTACAACATAAATCTTGTAATTCTGACCTTTTTTTCACGTTTTGTGAGTCATCCAAACTGTACGAATTTATCAGAGATCAAAGAAAATACGTCACACATGTAACAAACCAACACATGATGGTGAAAAGCTGAATTTAGACTCCTGCACTGAGCCGATGACCTGGCGTGTGCAAGTGGCCAACACAGCGTCATACCTGTGCTGCTGTGCCTGCGTTGCTCTTCAATTTCACCACCAAAACACTAGTTGACGGTGGAGTTTCTCTCTTCCAGTCGGCAGAAGAAGTAGGTGGAAATGTGTAGGAGGAACGGGCCAATCGCAGGCATTGCAGGCTGTGCAGGTCAGGTTTAACGCAGAAGAATAAATCTCCTGTAAGGCAGGGAGGCTCAGCGTTTCCCCACTTCAGAAACCAGAAAAACAAAACAACAGGTTTCTCATGTATCTCGTCAGTTTTAGCTAAATTAAGGTCAGAGCGACAGAATCAGCAGACTTCCTTAAAAAAATCAGACTCATCCAACTTAGCTTTGCTTCGTCTTTTTCACCTCGTTGTCCAGGCTCCGCGCCCCTCCAGCAGGGCCCTCCCCAACATGTGAAGCTGAGTCGTTTCTTTACGTTGGTGTCTTTAACTAAGACGTCCCAAACTTTGGAAAGCTTGTTTTAAAATGAGATAAATGGCAGACTGATGCCCGTCACTTAAATAACCTTCCAGATATGGAGGAAAGTTGTGGCCTCTGGGGGTCTGGGACGCCTGGGTAGTTTCCAACCTTTCCTGGTTGAAACTCCAGCTCAGCTCTCATTCGAGTCACAGCATTAATTTCTGACTCTGTGATTGGCTAATCTGACAGTGAGCTTCAGATCCGACAGACGCCCCCTCTGTGGGTTACCCTGAACTGAAACCTTCGTGTTTCTCTCCTCCCAGATCTGAGTCCGGTGGTTTCGAGCAGCAGCTCCAGGAGCTTCGTCTGCGGTCAATGCGGCCGCTCATACCGCCACGCCAGCTCCCTGCTCAACCACAAGAACAGCCACAAGACCGGGACCTACTTCTGCAACTCGTGCCAGAAAGAGTTCCCCAACCTCATGTCCCTCAAGAACCACCGGCGCATCCACACCGAGCCCAAACGCTACCAGTGCCCCGACTGCGGAAAGTCCTTCAGAGTGTCCACGGCACTCGTCTGCCACCGCCGCATCCACACCAAGGAGAAGCCGTTCTCCTGCCAGCAGTGCAGCAAGCACTTCTCCTCCAAGTCCAACCTGAGGCACCACATGAAGGTGCACTGGAAGAGCCCGCCGCTGTCCAGAGGGAGGTCGTCCGCCTTTCTCGCCGTCTCCTCCAGACCTTTCTGAACATCCGGCCTCGTGGTTCTCCTCTGAGGACCTGCAGGACTAACCCGGATCACATTGTCTCCTCTGAATACCTGACTGTGAAATTTAACCTCAGCTGAATCCTTCAGGCTTAAATCTGAACAAAGAGATCAACATTTAGGAAAGGTTCCCCAAATTAAAGTCAAATTAAAAGCACTTAATCTCTGATTTAACAGCCTGACCTCTGCTGCAGCTCATTAGATGTTATCAGTTGTTTTCACTCCCACAGATTTAATTAGTAGACACCCTCATGTACCTGCCAGTTGGTTCAATAGCCTGTTATCGCCTCATTAAATGGTAGTGGTGGTGGTGGAGAGATAGGTGGTCATTTATTGGTTGGACTTTCACCCAGGAGACTGGGGTTAACTTTTGTTTTACTTCTGTTTTTCAGTGGCTGTCTGGTGAGGTTTAGGCACCAAAATCACCTTGTTAGATTGAGGAAAAGATCGTGGTTTAGTTAAAATCGGTTGGACAAAGCGGGACACCAACACAGTATCCTGCAGTGGACCTGTGGATGGATAGCATGATTTGCACAGTCTGAAGCATAAATACGGGGGTGATGACGACTGATGAAGATTTAATAACCTGCTAACATTTGAAGTGGGTGAGTTTAAACAGCACCCCGCAGTTTGTGAAGTTCTCAGCCGGGAAGAATCCAACGCCTCAATTTGACTTTTAAATTAAATTTAATTCACTGGCAAAACACAACTTAATATATTAACCAGTTAATGAGTTTGTTTCTTTATTCTGAATAATCCTGATTAAATTTTCTTTATATTTTATCCCAGTGTATATAACAGATGAATGTAGCGATAATTGCATTAAAAATGCTCCAAAAGGCTCCAACAGCACAAACACGGTCCAGAGGTCCAGTTCAGGGACTCCAATTAGCTGAGGTGAAGCCTAGC
>VUQI01033061.1:0-11562 GCA_015106735.1 Paratilapia polleni | reverse complement strand
GAGACATCGTGGCTTGTAGGACTCTCCAGGTCTCCGTCTAACCAGGGCTTTTTTCTAGCTTTACACGACTTGAGCCCTGTCTCTAGGAGCCTGTTTCGAACCGTTCTCGCTGTGCACTTCACCCCTGCCATTTGCCATTCTTTTTGTAGGTCACTTGATGTCATCCTACAGTTCCTGAGTGACATTCGAATGAGGTGACGGTCATCCTGGTCAGTGGAGAGTCATTTTCGGCCTCTGCCAGACTGTAGCTTTGTTGTTCCCAATGTCTGCTGCTTGACCTTGTTCTTATGAACCGCCGTCTTAGAAATTTTAAGGATGGAAGCAAACCGATGCTCACTGTATCCCTCTGCCAGTAAAGCCAGAATTGAATCCTTCTTTTCCTCACATAAAACTTTTCTTTTCATTTCTTTTGAAGCAGCAGCCTGTGCCTATAACAGCATAACTAGGGGATAGTTCAAGATCACCTGATCCAGCCATAAAAAGGAAAGTTTGAAGCCTAATCTTAAAAGTAAAGAGGGTGTCTGTCTCCTGAACCCAAACTGGGAGCTGGTTCCACAGGAGAGGAGCTGATAGCTGAAGGCTCTGCCTCCCATTCTACTTTTGAAAACTTTAAGAACCCCAAGTAAGCCTGCAGTCTGAGAGCGAAGTGCTGTATTGGAATGATATGGTACTATAAGGACTTCAAAATCTGTTTCTTTCTAAAATTTAATAGAGGTAAAGTATTTCCACTGAATGAAAGGGCTAATGCTAGTCACCGCTCCTGTTTGCATGACAGCATGTGTCCCAGTTTTTTGCTTTTGTCATTTGTCATTTTTCTTAGGATATCTGCTATCCTCTCTTGGAATTTGCAGGTGCACCTTGTTAACCAAGCTACCTAGCTAGTGCTAGTGTTAGCTGATAATTTCATGGCTCTCCTCCCTTGTCTTTTCAGGTCTTTAAAAACAAGAAGACAATTAAAAAAAAAACAAAAAAGAAAAAAAAAAAACAAGGTAATGGTTAAAATGCAAAACCTGCTTGTTTCCAAACTAAAGTCCAGAAACCAGCCAGTGATTTTTCTGGGCCTACAGCCATCTTTTTAGTGGCACCGAGGTCATCCAAGGCAGATGTTGCCCCTAAATCTCCACTGGATAAAAAAAAAACTATGATCTCCTGGTAATCTTTATCCTAAATGTAAAAACAAGTGATAGGTGAATAATCTATTTTAAACAGTTTTATATTTGTGTCTCGCTAAGACACACCTGCTTTTATTTAACAAATCATGATGAAAACAGATCTGAAACCAAAGAAAATGAGAAAGAAATATATTTTCATGTTTAATAGCAATTTATTTTTTTATTATGGCTTTTATCACACATATAAAAGAGATCAGTAAGGTAGATATATGTAGCTCTAAACCTGCTCAGTTTTCCCAACTCGATCTCTCTACAGGAGAGCGTTTCACAGTCTGGTACTGAATATATGTTTACACGCACTTAAGCCTCACCAGTATTTATTACCAGCACAATTCTCAGGTACTTATTCAGTCAGCCCACGATTTAAAAACACTCCAGTGCACACTCTGACAAATAGGCTCACACACACTTATGAATCTCATGAAAACCACATTTTGTACACACACACATTTTTCTCCAAACATGCAGCTAAGTATGCTGCTCCAAAGTACTTAGCGCATTAGAGAAACAAAACAGATCGACCTCTCAGCACACACTTTAATCCTCAGGCATCCAGCTCTGGGATGGTGTGAGAGCGTCTGAGGCCGAGCTCTGCATCCCAGCCGGTCTGTGCTGACAAACAGCGCTCTCTGCATAAGAACAGGTCACTGGTTCATGTGACCCATATCTGAACAGCCATGCTGTTAATCCAGCTATCCGTCTTCGATATGCTGTCATCAGGCAAAGGAAGGCAGCATCAGCAGAAAGTATGTTTTAGGGGAATGTACGGCAGAGAATGGAGTGTAAAGTTATTTTAATACAAAATTAGTAAATAAAAGGTGTTTTTCTTTGACTTAATGATAGCTCTGTATTAAAACTCTGTGCTTGAGTGCTTAAAGCTGATCTTTTGCATCTTGTGTTTCTTAGGTGTATGTATCTCATGTTTTAGTCACTGAGCACACCACCACCCTTTTGGACCACTATCTCCTTGTTAAGTGACAATGTAACAACCCTGTTTCTGGGTCCAAATATCTACTGCACTGGATGAAGCTCTCATCTTTCTAATGAGCTTTGCTTTGCTTTTTTTTTTTTAAGGGCCAACTAAGGTTTCAATGTGGACATTAATCTTAGAATCACATTTTCATAACAAGTAATCCAAACCATGTAGCAACATATTATTGACTAATGTGTTGTGAATGCAGTCATTTCATACATTCTCTTGACTGTTAGTCCAACCATAGCTCTGTAGCTATGTCCATCCATTTCCATTCATTCCTTTTTTTAACCGTTTATCCAATTTGGGCCACCAGTTCATCAAAGGACTGACACAGAGAGACAACCATTCACACTTACAGTCTCACCTATGTCCAATGTAGAATCACCAATTAACCTAACATGCATGTTTTTTGACGTTGGGAGGAAACCAGAGCACCCAGACAGAACCTGTGCAGGCACAGGGAGAACATGTAAACTCCACAGAGAAGGCCCCCAGTCAGCTGGTGGATTCAAACCAGAAATGCTAACCAGTACACCACTGCTATAATTTTGCATGTAAACAAAGACGAAAATGAGGCTTTTGGATATAGCTGTGCTTTAGGGCAGCACAGTGTAGGTATGTCAAGAATCCCACAATGATTAACCCTCCAAATGTCACTTTTTTTGTCTTTATTTACTTCCAAATTTGCAGCAGAGCTGTATGTTTTTGTTTTTATTAGAAATACTAACTTCAGAACATGGTACAACATCTTGTAATGTCAACTAGCACGGCAACTTATCGCTAACTTCTAACTCCATTAAACCTGGTAAATTCTTTTTTTTCTTTGATATTTGGATGTTAAACTTTATTATAACACCTGGAAGAACAGCCACAGTGATCATTTCAATGTAATGTAAATAATTTGTATCATTTTTAACTCTCAATGGGGCCTTAGTGTTTCTTTGCTTCCCAGAACTGACGGTTCACTTGGACTGGGAAATGGCTAATGATGACAGACTTAACAAGCAGATTGAGTTTAACAGGCTTTTCCTTGTGCAAGGTGATTTTTTTTTTTTATCCTTTAAGTCAGGAAGATGGACTAAGTTACACTTGACCAAGTTATAGCTCTGCTGAGGTTGAAGGAGTTAAAATGAAGTTTCAAGGATCTTATTTCCAGAGTGTGAGAATTGTACAGGCTGTTGTTTAGTGTAGTAGGCAACCTGTTTGCTTTAAGCACTTGATTTCATATGTTTTTTTTTTCCTACTCTTGGATCTCCTTTAACTTAAATGTTGACTGCATAATGAAATGGGTTTTAGAATAATGACACAAGTAACGTTTACATTGGCTGCTTTCATTTGGTCCCTTTCTATTTTTGCAACTCTCTCTGCTACTGCATATGAACTCTTAAGGGTAAATGAAAGTGAAATTGCAAAGACAGTTGTACTAATTGTGCTATTTTTTTTTTTCATCAGATAGCTAAACATGAAAACAAAGTAACTGTGGAAACTTTACCCAGCAAAAGAAAATGTCCGGCTGTCAGAGGAAGCCAAAAAGAAGAGGGAGAGTGATAAAAACCTGAAAGTAAAACTCGAGTAAAACCTTGGATTTCACTTTTAAAATTGTTAACACTTTTTCGTTTGCTGATTTCAGAAGCTTTGAATGTGACTCTTTCTTATTTATTTTTTTACTCTTCTATGAGAACTTTGTAAATTAAAGTTTTCCATATGAAGTGGAGTGAGCATTTATTTTGGGTGATTTGATTTGAAACAAATGATATTGTAGACTGTATATAAAAGATGGACGTAGCATCCTGATCTGAAAAGTGAAGCCATTGCGGCAGTATCTTACACTTGCATTCTTTCTAATGGCCAATAGGGGGCAACTCCTCTGGTTACAAAAAGAAGGGAAAAGGGCCCCTCAGCTCCTTTGATCTGTGACCTTTGTAAATCCTTTCCTGATGAGTTTATGCTCTCATTGGCTAGTCTGAAGCCTTATTGAATATAACATGATGTTCATTTTATAAATTACGATGCACATTTAAATCTAAAAGAATGATAAAGCAGGCTATGTGTTGTGTATTAAAAGTGCTTTTTTGTTTGTTTGTTTGATTGTTTTTTTGCAAGAGGTTTCTTCGTCACTGCCTTTTACTTAAGCATTATTGCCACCTTTGATCACCTTTGAGTATTCTTGCAGCACATGTGCTAGATTAGTTTTTAAAAAAATCTTTACTGCTTTCATCATTATACCTTCGTGTAGGGTGGCTGAATACTAAAGTGTGGACGTAAACCTAGTGGAAAAATAGCAGCCTTTATGTCAGACGTGCAGCTGAACAAGGATCCACTCTGTTACACCACATAAAGATGTTTGCTGCAAGAAGTGGATGTGGACAGTTTGAGGAATGGAGGCGTTTATAATCTGCGCAGGAACAAATGGAGGGCTGAACAAGCGCGAGCAAAGTACGCGATCGATCACAGAGCAGGAGGAGAGGATCGGAGACGGAGGGAACGTGTGAGTGAGAGGCCGAGATGGAGATGGAGAGGCAGCGAGGGAGTGGAGGAGTCAGGGGGCTGGTGGAGAGTGGGTGGGTGCAGATAAAGTCGAGCTCTGGAGGATTAACTTGTCTTGCGTGTTTCAGAGCCGGCGTGGTTGAGGGACAGGCACTCTGCTCTTGGGGGGCTCTGGAAGTTCTCAGCAACATCCAGACACCCTGTCTGCCATCTCCCATTCGCACACACAAATACACACACTCAGAAACATAAAAATAACATCATGAACACAAAACACCAAGATACAGACACACTTTCTTCCTCACTGTATTTTTGACTGAGTTTTTGACCTGCACTTCAAGTCTGTTTATTTGCACAGTCATGATTTTCTTCAGTCCTCATAGTAAATGGAAAAATATGAATGAATAAAAGAATAAATTTTATATTTATTTATATTTTTGATGTGAATGAAGCCAAAAAATTTAATGCAGAAATCTCTATTAGCTGCACAAACTTTTCTTCAAAGTTGAAGGAAGTTTTCAAATCCTTATACAATGAAAGTATTTAGTAGTCATTTCAATTTAAACGTATTTAAAGTTTTAAAAGTGCTCCTCTGCGACTCATAACATTACTGTAACTCTTGCATCTTAAAGGATTTTCCCACCTCATAACAACAATTCACTCTCAATAGTTTATTAATAGTCAATAGTAGCATAGCCTTTATTTATCCAGGTAAAAACCTCATTGAGAGTGGCTTGGCCATGAGGTCAACACTTAATTTTAAACAATTTTTAAACCATCACACAAGTTTTATGTCAATCAACCACTCAAAACTCATCATGTGTGCTCAAGTGTGCAGATGAGGTGCTGTTGACATGAAGCTAATTTTAGTACCTGCCTTCTCATAACTTTACAGGTAAGTGGGTCAAAAACCTCAAAAGTAATTTCTGAGTAATGATGGACTGTTTCCCTGTTTCCAGATATTTGTGGATGTTTAACAGATCAGATCTGTGCAGCCTTTAATCAACCTAACATGAGTTAGCAGGTCTGTTTCACACCATGACGCTCTTGGCTCTGGCTGCTTCACAGGTGTCAGCTGAGGAAGGTGACAGGAAACCGTGTGAAAGCGCTGATAGGAGCGTGCTTTTCCAGTACGTTCCCACCCGCAGCGTCTCCAGAGCCACTGATGCTGACAGCACAATGGGTTCCGAGTTGGCCAACATCTCAGCAACTGCATTCACATTGCTCCTGATGACAGTTAATTGATATAATATATTATAATATAATATATTATAACATATATAACTTGTCTGATTTTTGTATCAATAAAAATATCGTGGTGCTGTCCAGGTGGTGATTTTGGAGAAAAATATTCTACTTTTAAGGCTAAGTAAACCAGTTAAAGTCCCAATCAATTATACAGAAAAAGAGCAATAATTAAGGTTTTGCATATTTGCAGAATGAATGGAAAGCAGTTAAATATTTGGAGTTTTCTCACTTACAAATAAATAGAAGTTCAGTATTAAAAATATTGGACATTTTAATGTCAAAAAATACATTTATGTCCATATCTAGTTGTGGTCAAGATGTGACTAGCTTCTTTTGGCTGCTCCCTTATTTGCCGCAGCAGATGAATCCACATATTTGATTTGGCACAGATTTTTACACCAGGTGCCCTTCCTGACACAACCCTCCCAGGGGGTTTGTGTGTCCTCCTGGTCTCGAACAAGGGAATCTTTCATGTGTGAGGTAAATCTGTTAATCACTAATATATGGTCAAGATGTGACTACTGACTAGTAATATTTTTTTGTTTCTTGATGGCCCATTAAAATTTGCCCATTTTCTGAGCATATTTAAATGCTTAAAAATTGTAATTGTAGTTTGTTGTAGATAATTAGAATGAAATTTACAAGGAAAATGCAAATCCTCTTCATACTTGATAATAATTTGTATAATTTGTAGATATTTTGGGGTAATTCCCTCTTTGATAAAGCATTGTGTCTTAAAATCTGTATTAAGTATAAGTAAGTAAGTATAATATTAATAAAACATAAATTTGTAACTACATTTATCAGAAAGTAAAAGTATCTATCTATCTGCATACATTATGGGAATTCTGAAGGATGCTCTGAAGGAAGTCAAGTCCAAACAAAGTGACACACATACAGTGAATTTACATGCATGTGTAAAATACACAGATTCACACATACAAAGACACCTGCAGTCTGGATTATGTCTCTGTAGCCTATGTCTGTTTTCTGTTGGAGGACCTGCAGTCCCCGCGCGCGTGTGTGTGTGTGTGTGTCCTTGTTTAGAGATCTTTTTGAGGACAGAAATTTACATGAAACTATAGTTGTGAGGACCAACCGTGATTTGTGAGGACAAAACGCCGGTCCTCACAAATTTGAAGGCATTTTTGAGGCTCAAAATGTGGTTTTAGGGTTAGGGTTACAATTAGGTTATGGTTAGGTTCAGGGTAAGGGTTAGGGTCAGGCATTCATTTCTGATGGTTAGGGTTAGGGTAAGGGGCTAGGGAAAGCATTGTGTCAATGGAGTTCCCCACTAAGATGTCAAAACGAGTGTTCGTGTGCGTGTGTGTGTGTGTACTTGTATGGCTGCCTTTGTAAGGACTAGTGAGTTTTATGCTTTGGGAGTGAGGACATTTTGTTCGGTCCTCACTTGCTAACACACTTCCAAAGCTTTGTTTTAGGATTCAGAAATTCAAATGTGTGCACGTGCATCTGTGTGTATTTACACATGCACACCTTGTAATTTGTGTGTTGTTTAGACGTCATTACAGTCATGGTGACAGCAGGACACACACGTAGTGCTGAGAGGACGGGTGTCTGAGAAGCCTCAGGCTGTGTCAGCAACTAATTGAACCATTATCCTGTTTAGACCCTTTCTTTCTCTGCTTCATAATCAGACTGATGTGGAGCTTTCATATGAAATAAAATACATTATTTAGTGTTTGTGTGTTTATGACTGTGAAAGAGATAGCTTTACTTGTACTCACGTTGTGGGGACATAAATCTTTTTACTGTCACATTGTGGGGAGTTGACTTTCCATTGACAGCTGTTTCTTTTAACATAAATCGTTACATTTTAATGATTTCATAATGAGTAAAAACAATCTCCACAGAAAAATCCAGCTGCTGATTTATGAGCTGTGTGCAGTGTTCTGGGTAACACATTACAAAGTACAGAGTCAGAATCCTCAGTTTGCCTTCTTTGTCATAACAACTAACATAAAATATCAGTTTTACATTTGAGTTAATTATTTATTTTATTACTTATGCAAAAAGACAATCTGTCTTTGGTGAAACTTTATCAAGTTATCTTTTTTTCAATTTTTTTAATCAAAGCAAAAAAGTGAATGTTTTGAAAGGTGAGTATTTCATTTCTATATGACTGTAGCTCACAGATTTATTCTTATAAAAGATCCCAGTGAGATCATTGTACATGTATTGAAATATTGTACACAACGTGGTCTAGTAATCTAGTATTCTCTGCAGGCTTTTCTATTCTCCTGCATTATTATGCAATATTTTTTTGCTCTCCACTCCTGAGGAAGCAAATACAATTTCTGGAAAAAGGCCAAAGTTTCTACTATATATATATATATAGTAGAAAAAATCCTCAGCAACATCTTCAGTCAGCCTTCTTCTGCAGTGGCTGTTCACTGTATTGTGTCTGTGATTTGTCATCTCTTTTGCTTCAGGACACTTGGCCAGGGGACAGCGGCCTTTGTGCCGTCCTGGTGTTGAGCCCTGGTGAAAAGGCAACAGAGACGAGGCAATGAGCTAAGTGATATTTAGCTCTTTGCCTGTCTGAAACTGACACACACACATACAAAACTACAATAGATCTACACACACACAGTACACACGCAAAACCCCCAAACACTCACAAAGTCATGTTAGTGCATTCAGCAGCCGTCATGGCTGGCTCCAAACCTTTAAACAATGAGCACACACACACAAACTCACACACACATACTCCGTCAGTCTCGAGTTGACGTTGACAGGCCGCTCTTTTGTCCATCATTCACCCGCAGACGAGAGCACAAACAAGAGAGAGAGGGAGAGATAAAAGCCCTCCCCCCTGCCCGCCGTAATCCAATTACAGGCCTGCAAATTTGATTGGCGCCCTGGGAGTGTGCCTTCAGCTGTCCGTCATTAGCGACTAGAGAACAGGGGGGCTCGCTGAGGGTGCTGTAAGGGTGGAAGGAGGTGTGTGTGTTGGTGTGTGTGTGTGAGAGAGACAGAGCAGGACTTACATTTTATCTCTGTTGGCTCAAAAATGTCTCCTCTGTCTTCATGTGCCAACGTCTGATGTATACTTCCCATTAGTGGCCATTAGAAAAAATGAAGCACACTGAAAAACGCCTTTATTAAACATTTCTCAGATTATCAAATGTTCTGTAGATTTCTTTGCCAGGCCACCCTTTTTCAGCAGGAGTAAAAAAAACAAGGCAATAAATGAAGAAAAAAAAAGAAGCACAGAGGGCATTTTCTGTATTTTGTCTGATCAATCTTGAATGTCCTGGTGATCTGGTCAGCTCAGCGTCGCAGACATTGAAAAGAAAATAACAGTGGAAATGTAAGAGATCTGGATACTGATTGGCTGAGTGGAACAGCCTTGGTAGAAGCCCTGATAGGCTCGCTTTATAACCACATTTGTTTTTATTTACAGAATAAACAGAATCACAGTTGAAAAAAGTTTCCATGTATTACTGTGTGTAAAATGACTCTAGGTCAATCATCAACAACCTCACCATATAAAAGACATTCAGAAATAATTTAAATCAAGCAGGGAAAGCAAAGAGATGAGATAAATAGAACCTGAAAACTAAAAAAAACAAACAAAAAAACTGGAAGGTTTCATACATGCAGTCATAGTTTGGTTATGCTGCCATATTTTCATTATAGATTCAAGATCAACTCTTTGTTTCCAGTATGTGCATCAAATTGAAAAATCTGGCCCCTTTTTTTGGGCCATAAAGGCAAGGCTGGATTACTTTTCTGAACCCAAGGGGCCACAAAATTAATAGCACATTTGCCAGAAATTTGCATCACTTAAGTAGAATTTTAGGTTCTTCATTGTCTGTCCAGTGGCGCCGCTCATGCACAGAGACCCTCTGCCAAAATGTGGATGTAAGACTCAAGCTGTTTAACCTCATGTTGAGGTAATATATCGTTTAGTGTAATTTAACAGTTTAAGGAACAATATGATTACAAATTTTCAACGGATCCAACAGTGCATTACCTTCGCTGCAGTAACAGATTTTGCTTCTGTTATCCTGCTACTTTTATTTCAGTTTTTTTTTCTTTCAAGTGAAAAGAATTCTTAAAGGGTGATAGTAAGTACATTTCTGTAGCGGTCTACACTGTCACATCTCAGGAGGTTTAGATACGATTCCAGCTTGCTTAAAATCTGATGGATGGTAAATTTGCCTAACTGCCCTCAGTTATAAATCTGTCAATATACCTGATATGAACGGTGAAAATAAGACCCTGAGTTTGGATTCAAGTTCAGCCTCAAAGAGGTCCTGCTCTTTGCTTGAATGTTTGGTCTCTGTGGATGCCAGTGAGACGCCAGCCATATCAGTGCGGTGCCTTGTATCTGCTAAAGGAAGATCAGTGAGGAAGTCACAGACATGCCCCGGGTCTTATCTTTTATTGGCTGGCTCCTCTGAGGCTTATCTTTTATTGGCTGGCTCCTCCGTCAAGCTTATCTTTATTGGCTGGCTCCTCCTGAGGACAGCCTGTAAGCTGTACAGGACTGAGGTGGAGCTTGAGGTGGAGGGGTGCACTGCCAGTATGACTGGGACCGACACAGATAGCTCTATCACCAGTGTGGGAAAAACACACAACCTTGTTTCCACCTTCAGGACAAAGAGAGAGGCACTACTGCTTTTCTTCACTTCCTTTCCTTCCTACCTCATCATGTGCCATTGTTTTGAACTCACAACAATTTTACGTTTCTCATTGAGCAGCTTTTCACTAAACAAAATTAATACATTTTAACAGAAATGCAGAGATCAGTGTATTTCATAAAATATGTCTGATTTTTTGTTCATCTTTGAATTTTGACATTCAAATTTGTGCTGTTTATTAAGAGCAAACTGTCTTTACCATATATTACACCCCCTGCATCATATTTGCTATATAAATCTAACACTTTCTTTACTAATTTTGGGTTGCTGATTTCAAAAATAACATCCATTTTGCTCAATCACATCATGTTTTTTCACAAGTGGCAATTGTAAACATGATCCAGATGTTTTTTGCTATATCTGTGGATGCTTCACTACAACCAAACAGTGATTTTGTGAAAATAGCATACTTTGCTTATTTTGGTATGAAATTGGGCGACCAAGACAAACCATGGGCACCTCTTTCAGTTTGCCAGATGAAATACCACCTCCCATTGTTACTGGCTTAGTTGATGAGAGAGAAGAGTCTGATCATGTTTTGTCTCCAGATGCACAGCATTGTAGTGATGAGGACTTTGAAGATCCATCTTCTAGTAGCTCATCTGTCCCCCTGTTATTCATTCAGCTAGAGTTAAATGACTTAGTACGAGATTTGGATCTGCCAAAGGAAGTGGCTGAGTTACTTGGGTCCAGGCTCAGTGAGAAAAACCTCCTGGCTCCAGGAACCAAATTTTCTTTTTATAGGCATTGTGAGAAGGATCTTAGTCTATTCTTTGAAATGGAGGATGACTTTGTCTATTGTGTTGATGCTGAAGGCCTTTTGGGTGCAATGGGTTGTGGGTATGAGGCAGATGAGTGGAGGCTGTTCACTGACAGCTCAAAAGCCAGCCTAAAATGTGTCTACTACTGCATTATGGCAATTATGTGCGTCCGTGCCAACTGGTCATTCTCCCCAGTTAAAAGAAACCAATGAAAATATGCAAATTGTGTTGGAGAAGCTGAAATACAG
>VUQI01033050.1:0-12731 GCA_015106735.1 Paratilapia polleni | reverse complement strand
ACCCCAAAGTAAACAATAAATAAAAAATGCAAAGAAACGTTTCTACAATTAATAAAAGGATACTAAAAAGCAACAATTAAACAACACAGCTGAGCTGATACATAAAAGCACATAAAAAAATAACTCCTGGAATAATAGATATAAATAAATACTGGTTTTGACGGGTTAGCAGTGATATTTATTTTAAATCAACATCGGTGTAAGTGTGTGGTAAACTTCAGTGCTTTACCTGGCGTCGGACAGACAGCTTTTTTAACGGGGAAACTATAAGCTGCTGTAACACTTTGCAGCCACCAGAGTCCACTGATGAAAACCAAACAACCAGAGTGAGTGAACTGCCGCTGCCTCCACTGTGGTGCACCAAAGTCTCACAGTAACAGAGCATTTGGAGTCATGACATTTGAGATCTGCTGCAATTAATATTTTACCACATAAAGAGCAGTTTGGACACAAAAGTTTCTTTGAGGATGTAGTTTGAAATTTTTCTTTTAGTTTATGTTTGAATTGAGAATATTCAAAATGATTCTGGTGGATTTTCCTTTGATAACAACGAAGCAGCGTCGCGCAACCATGTTCCATCATGTTTAACATTAAAGCACATTTGTTTCTTACCTAACAGGGGCAATGCACAACACATTTATTGTACCAGGTACAACTAACCACACTACAGCCACTAGTTAATTATTTCTTTTTACGGCTGTCTGCAGCAGACAGTGCAGCTCACAAGCTGTGGATGCAACCCGGTCTCAGGGCACTTTGTGGAAAAGTCATGAGCTTTGATCTTTTGTGTCCCAGAACACAACTTCCCATCAGTCCGCTGTCATATGTACTGATTCATGTCCATGTATATTTTGATTGTGGAGCTCAACTCATACACATCCCAGATTTTTACACATCATTTGTAAAGATATTAAAAATATGTCACTTGGTTACGTTTAGGTATTACAGACTACTGTGTTAGGTTTGGAAAAAGATCCCAGTTTGGGTTAAAATACAACAACTGCCACTTCTTTTAAAGCTTTGCTCACTTTGTTGCCATGGTGACACCTCCCCGCCTTCTCTGGACAAAATCATATTTCCTGTTCAAATACATTACTTTCAAATTTGTGCTCACTGCCTCCAGTTAATAGTTTTATCTTTCTGTAAGGGGCTTCGGGCAATAAATTGAATATCAGTTTGTATGGAAACCGGCATTCATTTGCTTTTTCTCTAAAATTTGCTGAAATATTTTTGTTTTATCTGGATGAAAACCTGCAGATTAACATGCATTCATGTTGATTTTATCCGAGCGTGAAATCACGACTTTAAAAGTGTGACAGTCTCTCATTTTTGCTTTTGATTGCAAGCTGAAAACAACAAGAGATTCTTATTTTGGACAAAGCAAAAACGTGGAAGCAGATTACTTTTACATAAATACCAAAAACCAAAAACATACTTTGATTATTAGTAAGTCTGATTATCGTGACCTGGTCACTGAAGGAGAAACACACACATCACACTTCCTATTTGTCCTGTGTGTGTGTCCTTTCATACATAAAAAGAAAACCTGCGTGTCCTGTTCACAACACGCATGGTCACGCATCATTCACATTCCTGCAGCTCTGTTTGCTGTAAAGGCACAATGACACACACACACACACACACACACACATATCTATCACTTATTAACCAAGACACACCTATATGTTCTCCTCAACACTCGTCTCTCTCTCTCTATCAGTGTGAACCCACCTCGCTCGTCCTCTCCCTCGCCCACAATCCATTCCCAAACGCCTGAACAATCCCAGCATGCCCCTCTGCCCCGCCGCATGCTTCCACATCAGTCCATTCAGGGAGAAATTAAGAAAGAGGCAGACTGACTGACAGACAGACAGAGAGGTGTTTCTCTGCTCTCATCTGAATTACACTAAAAAGGAGTCAGAGGTCTGAGGGGCGGGGCTAATCTAAATAGGGTGGGCTTAAATGAAGTGGGGGAGTGGCTTATAGACAGTAAAACACAATACCAAATAAATAGCAAAATATAAATAAAATGTTAAAGAGAAAAAAATCAAAATAAAATAAAGTAAAACAAGTAAAATATAAATAAAATGCTACAGTGAAAAATTCTAAATAATATAACTAATATAAAATTATTTACAAAAGTTTTATTTTAAAAAATATAGTAAAATGATTCCAAAATATATAAATAAAATAAATAAACCATCGTAGAACTCAAATGGTATATTAAATGTTAGTGAATAACATCTAATATATATAGATGTACAAACTATAACACCAAAAAACAGAAGTTTAAAAAGTTCGAACTTACATGAGAAATATTATCTATTATCTATTATTATCTAAAACAATAAAAAATTATTGAAATAAAATAAAATGAACAAATATGAAAAAATGATAAAATAAAAATCTGACTGATAAAAAAACAAATTAGTAATAGTCTAAAAAAAGATGTTATGAAGTAAGTGTGCCAACATAAAGTTGAAATAAAAAAAATTATACAACCAAATAAAATTACTTTAAGAAATAAAAATACAGCTGAATAACTGATAAAAAAAAGAAAAGAACAAGAAAAAACAAAGATATGTTTAATTTCGTTTTCAGTCTAATAGGATGGTTTTAATGGAAACGATTGCAGTCATATATGATATGAAAATAAACAGAAACGTGTGAATCCATACAACATGAAGCAAAGAAAATAAAACACAGTATGAATGAAAATAAACACGAGAGCTGAAAACAACTTTATTTTTATACTTCAGCTTCCATTGTTTAAAACGAGGAAGAAGACCCAGCAGGTAGCCAGACACACACACACACACACACACACACACACTCTTAGTCAGGATGTTAAACTGTAGATTCCTGTCAGTGTGAAACTCCTTCAGGTCAATGTTTAACCCTGTTTGCATATGTGTGTGTGTGTGTGTGTGTGTGTGTGTTCATCTTGCCAAACCAGATTACAGATTAAAGCTGGGACAAAGTTGCCTCACAGGTCGAGGCCACATTCAGTCTTTTAAAGTTTTCTGTAAACACTGAAAATACAAAAGTGCAAAAAGTGCGACTAAAATTATTTAAGTACATTTTTCATGCCACCGTTTGGTGCTGGATGAGGTCGGATTGATTGCTACAGTTTCTTGTTTTTTTCTCATTTATTGGGGTTGGGCAGACAGTAGTATCCATGGTTACTGCTAGGTTAGGTCAAACGTAGCAGTCATCAGTTTGAATGAAAGCTGTTTGCGGCCACTTAAGACAACACTTCTGATTCCACGAAACGCCTCGCTGCACATTTCATTAACGTCTTAGAAGCAGCTGAAAACAGCAGGGAATCTGTTACTTCACACGAAGCAGGTGAGGAGAGCAGGAACAGACACAGGAACAGCGTAAGCAGCAATTATACTGTATTTTGGAGCGCAGATGAGTAGTCTTTCCGTTTATACTTTAATGAAGTCTGCTTGAAGTCAGTATGAATGGTTGGTGCGCTGTGATGTAAAGTCTAAGTGGAAGAGTCCCCACAGACAAAGTGTACCTGAGCAGACTCGTGGAAACTATAACGCGCCTCTTAGAGAATGCAGCCATATTTTCAAAATAAAAGAACCTGTGCAGACTAAAAGAGGGTTTGGAAGGCACCCATGGTGGCTCATTTAACAGCTGCAGTAAACCTCAGAGTCACAGCAGCTGATCACAGCCTGTACACAAAGAAAACATCTACTATTTCTACTTCAGTCTTTCTGTCTTCAGGATCTTCAGGTTCCTCCACCTGCTAAATCCAACTTCCATCCCTGCTAGTTTGATAAACCTTTTAATTGTGAGGACGCTTGGTTTGTTCTACAGGCTTCACAGGTGGAACTAACGGCATTATTGAAAAGCTTTTTTCATTGTTTTGTCTCAATAAAATAAGATGGGAAGGTTTCAGATTGTCTTCTTAGAAAAAGCTTTCTAAAAGCTCTACTTTAGTTACTCTCAAAGTGTGGGATGCAGCCCCCTGGTGAGCTGTAAAGGTATTGCAAGTGGGTGAGAAGTCATTTACAGTAACCAAATACATAATATTATCTTTCACTGTTATTTGCATTTAAAAAGAAACCTAATATTTGATCCTGAATTCGTCTTATAGCTCTCCAGTAGCATGAAGGAACTGAATTAGAGCATTGGCTCTCAGGCGGCAGTAGTTAAGCCGTTAATGAAGAATGAATCTAAACAAGCAAAACAAGCAAAAATGAAACATAAAGAAGTAAAATACTTCACCTTAGGCTTGTGTGATGATCAGAGTTGTGATTAAAGGTTTGGTTTTTCAGATTTTGAAATGGGCCATGGAGGTTTGAAGTTTGGGAATGGCTGCTCTGTTTTAAAGGTTCAATGTTAAAAGACTTTCTTTACTTCAGGAAGGCTGGCAGCTTAAACACAAAAAGCTGCATTTTCAGATGTATCCTCATTACTGTGGACCATCTCCTTGAAGCTCATAAAGCTGTGATGTTAATGCGAAGCGGCAGATTCTGACAGAAACAAAGCACATTTAATTATTCATGTTCAGCTGCGGGACGAGCACTCGAGGACTCGACCGTGTTTACAACTTTACAAACATGGATTTAAATATTTAGGTGGCACAGAGAGAGAGAGAGGATGTGGGACACATACAGCGTGAGGATGTTTAATGTTGCCTCTGGTTGAACAGGAAGTGACATCGGGCAAACATGGGATGTGCTGCAGCAGTTTACAAGGATTAAAAAATGGAGACAGTGTTGTTTTAAAAGGTATTTTTACACAAGAATCATATTTATAGATGTTTTTCTGAGCTGCAGTTACAGCATCACTAACATCTGTCCTTACTGTCAGGTCCTGATGGGAATGGTCTGGCTGGGACGTAAACAAAGCAAACAATCTGGATACTCACCCCTCCCGGCGCTCACAGTGGAGGAGTTGGAGGTGGAGGTGATGGTGGCAGAAGGCGAGTTGCAGGAGGAGGAGGTGGTGGTGCTCGTAGAAGAGGTGCTGGAGGACGTGGTGGAGGCCGGGAGGAGTCCCTCCATGTCGGCTGCACTGTGGGAGTGCGACAGGCAGAGGGCGCTCATCGGCAGTAAGCCCTCCTGTGAGGAAACACGGTGCCAATGTTAGAGATGTTTCTGCTGTTTGCTGCGGGGATGCTTGAGTGTCAGAAAAGCTGCAAAAAGACTCGTCAGGAATAAACAGGAGACATGGTGACGTGTGGTTTCTTTCCTTTGCTACATGTGGGGACCTGTATTATTTCTGTCACTCGTGGGGACATTTAGTTTCCTGCCTATAAGCCTAACAACCTCAGCAGCCTCTCCCACCTCAGTGAGCGTGTTACTGCTTTTACTAGTTGGATTAGAAATCTGAGGTTCTTGTGTTTGGCCCTGACAGCTTCTCTAAGTGGGTCAGTCATCACATAGGTCCTCTTGCCAGTAATATAAAACCATCTGCTAAAAATCTTATTGTTGAGCATCATTTTGACTTTTGAATCTCACATTTCTAAGCTCATCCAGTTTGTGTCTTTCATCCAAGAGACACTGTAAAAACCTGACTGTTACTGGCACCCAATAATTTGGATCGTTTAGTAAACCCCTCCACTTTCTGCCATCTAGAGTACTGTAACTCACTTTTCACATCTAAACTTAGCACAAAAAGGAAATTTGTGTTTGGTTGATTATTTCTGTGTTGTAACAATGCGTCTTGGCAATAAATCTCATACCGTTGGAAAGCCTGTTTATTTCCCTTTAAATGGTGCTACATTTGTAAGGAAAACACATTTGTGGGTTGAGCAGCAGAGTCGAGTATGTGGGTTGCACCCATGAAGAACTTCCCAAATCTTCTCTGCCAATGCCAAACAGCTTATTCTGCTATTGACTCTTGTTTGGAGCTTCTGGTACCCCAGGTGAGCACCTGTGAGCATGGACCTGCTACAGCGACACCAAACAAGAGTCAGTAGCAGAATATTATATTATTATTATATTAAATATTATATTATTGCCAAGAAGCATGGTTACAACAAAGAAATAATCGACCAAACAAAGAAATAATCGACCAAACACAAATTTACAAAGTTTATTCTTCAGTCCTCACTAGCCCATCTTCAATTGGTCCAGAACACAGCAGGGAACTTATCCCTGAAACTTTAACGCTTTCTTACCAACTTCCTTTCATCCAAAAGGGACATTAAAGAAACTCCTCAGAGCTTCTTCATGCGTAACTTGAAAGAGAAGGAGCAAAAAACTGTTTCAGGCTGTAAGGACAGTCAAAATTAATACATTTAAAGATAAACTGGTACCATGGAAACAGACGTCTTATATCAAGAGGGAGCCAAGTAAGTCTGTCAGACATTGTGCAACGATGTGCAAGAAAACAGTATGAATATGGAACTGTAGAGCTGATTATATCTAATATCCTCTTTGTTACATGTGGGGACACTTGCTTTCTCTCCTTTGTGGCTTGTGGGGACATTAGATTTCTTACTTTTCCTGTTTGTGGGGACATGTACTTTGTTTACTTTATTGTTTGTGGGGATGTTGTCTTCAGGGACTTTTATCCCTCGTTACCTGCTGGGGCGTTTGATCCGTGGTTCTGACCAGGCACCACCCGGGCCGATCTGCTGAGCGCTCCACCAGCTCCACCGTCTGACCGCAGCGAACGCTGAGCTCTCCTGGTCCCCCGGAGGAGAAATCCAACAACACCACGACTAACTCGCAGCCTCCTGACAGCTGCACATAGACAAGGAGGACAGGTTATTCACAGGCTGAAGGTGTCACTGTCATGTTGTTAAATGATAATAACAGCCTCATTAGCATCAGTGCTAGAAGCTCTGAGAAGAGCGGACATTCGTTCACACTCAGTATGCAGAGAGGTGTCTCCTGCAGTCCATGACTTCACTCCGCTGCAGCTCGCTGGGAGTGTACCTTCAAAATAACATCAGACCTGTGTGATGATAATAAAACAGCAACCAACCTTTCTTCCTCCGAATTATACAACCCAAAAAAAAATTCTGATTAAAGCCAGGAAGCAATTTAAGATATTATTTTATCATTTTATTCCCTGCCAGTGTTTAAAAATATGACTTAACACGTTTCAAGCTGCAGGGCAGAAATGAGTTCCAGATTTTAAAAAAAAAGGCACACTAAATAAATAATAAAAAACAACATCCCTGATAAAGTCAAGGCCATGAGCTGTGTTTGTGAAGTTCAACAGTCTGCAGACTTTTCTCCAGAGAACTAATCAGCTGATCGGCAGATCAATACCCAGAGCTCTTTAAGCTCAGAGATGTGAATCACATCCTCCAAATCTGAAAAAGATGAACACTCTTTGGATATATATTTTTTATTTTTATTGAAAATTGTGTTGTTTTTCCTGACATTTATTGGACATTTTATTCCTGTATTTAAAAAACAGCTTTTTCCGATTTTTTTATTTACATTTTTCTTTCAATTTATTCATAATCTTACAGACACTACTACTGTAAAAAAGAAGCTTGTGAAAGACTTTCATAATCTAAAGAAGAAACAAAACAGAGAAGCTGAAATTAAAAAAAATATACGACACAAACAGTCTGTAAAGATCCTAAAAACCGACACTCAGACTTTCTCCACATTAAATCTGCAGGTTATAAACATTAATCAAGCTTCATTAATATTCATTCATTTAGGAGCATTTCTTGGTTCTTAACCAACAAAGCCGATGAAACACCAGTTGGCCGGATTTAAACGACTCTAAATGAGAAGCAATCGATGACACTGATGTTACTGCAGCAGAAACACGACAAATGACCAAACCACAAACCGTGGCAGACTCACACATCATCCAGAAACTACCTTGCTCTGACTGGCCCAGAGAGCAGCGCAAAACATCATGTGAGCTGGTCGCCATGGTTACCGCTGACTGTGAGCTCCAGCACGTGGGCTGCAGCTGGAGGAGGAAACACGCGCAGCGTCCACAGGGACTAAGGCGGGTGTTTCCCCGACAAATCCAACACAGATGTGAACAGATGTGCGTGTTCATGGAGGGAAGAGGAGGAGGAAGCAAAGGTCTGTCAGAGAGGTCAAAGGTCGCTGCCTCAACTGTCACAGTGAGCGCAAAGATTGACAGTGAGTACAGAAAGTTCTGCAGGACAGACAAATATATTTCCACGGATAGCCAAAACCCACAAACTGAGAGTCAGATGGAAAAGATCCAGGCTGCATGATTCATTCCATGACTTAAATGATTTTTCAGGCATTATATTAATATTTATATATATGTATTTGGGGGGCTTTATTCATTTGTTTATTTATTTATTTACTTTTTAAAAAAATGAAAATATTTTTATAACATTTAAATTTTTTTTCAAGTAGCAAGATATTTTCACATTTCATTTGTATTTTGTAAAAAAATAATTTGAAATGTCAAAGTTTTCAAAGATATATAATTTTAATGTTAATTTCTTTTTCTTTTTTAAAATAATTTATTTTAAAAAAATATATATATATTTTTAAATTTTATACACATTTACAGAGCTATTGCTATGATACTGATGATAATTTAAAGAAAATACTTTTTGCACATTTATGTCATGTTCTTCTTGAAATATATATTTTTAAAAAATCTAAAATTGCTGAAATATTTTTCAGACATATATTTATATCTATATTTCATGGGATTCTATTTTCTGTCAATTTTTCTAAAAATAAAATAAATATAAAAATTTTCAGATATTTTATAAATATTTTCCAACATATAAATATTTTTATGACACTGAAAAAATATTTTTCAGACATTTTATAAAGATTTGTCTCATATTTCGGTGGATTTTATTTTTACAAACATTTACAATTTTTTCTAATAATATTCTTCTGAATACTAAATACTGTGAATACTCTCAATACTGTATGAATAACTCTAACATAAATTTCCATTAGTATTTTCTAATATTTATTTTTTTTTACTGCTTTTTTAGAGGTAACCCATCTGCTGATTTCAATAACCCAGCTTCCTTTAATATCCCTCTGATAGATTCATTATTTCTTTTAGACTCATTATTATCCTCTCCACAGTGACAAAAACAAACTCTTTATGAAGCGTAACTTTTCTTTTTACCATGTTTTCATCCTTCTTCACGTCACCAACACAGTAAAGATAATTTAGTCCATGTTACTCTCTCAACTGTCTCAAATATCAGACCACAGACAGGGCCAGAGTGTCAGAGGTCAGAGGTCACAGCGACTGACCCTGCTAACAAGCAGCGGGTAAATAAATAAAACGTACCTCGTCAGGAGAGCTGAGAAGTGAAAGTTTCTTGAAGGAGTCCAACCACGAAAAGTGGAAACTCCCTCAAACACACCAAACACACACACCCAGCCAGCTGCAGCAGCAGTGAGGTCATACGAATGCTCGACACACCCTCTGAGTGCATGTGTGTGTGCGTGTGTGTGTTACCTTGTCACTGTCGGCGGTGTTTTGTGACGTTCGGGAGGCGATGGAGACGGTGTCGGGTTGACTGCTGGCATCACCCAGACTGTCGGCGTCCTCGCTCGTCTCCCTGAAACGAACAAAAACAGTTTGGCTGTTTTCTAAAGTCCAAAATACACTCGATGGCCAAAAGTATGTGGACACTCTAAGCACTCTTTTTTTTTTTACTCTGGTCTGTTTTCCTTGTTAGTCTTAGGTCTTGTATTACAAATCTGCAGCACTGCAGCTAACAATTATTTCCATTATAAAAAAATACATCAAATATTTTCCTCACTCTAGAGTAGAAAATGTCAGGAAATGGTGAAAAAAAGGCCTGTTAACTTTTTCTAAAGCTTAAAGGGATGTCTGCAACTTTCCTGTTTTATCCAACCAACAAGTCAAAACTCAGGAACAAGAAAGGATTCCCGTTTAACTGACCACAACTAACATGTTTGGTCACTTTTTTGAGTCAAAACAATTAATTATCAAAATGGTTACCTTTCGTTCATTCAGCTAATTAAACAAGAGCTGAAAACTCCCTCCAAACCAGGCAATAATTGAGTCCCTGGATCCAGAAGTGTCCAGGTCTTGGTCCAGTGATGCCACAATGTTAATGTTGATGTTTTTGCTTGCTTCATTAACTATGAATATATTTCACGAATTGGGGCTCGATGGACGCGACATTTGGTTGATTGGAAATGTGTATTGGAGAGCGGGTGTGCCAGTAGATGGTCAGAAGAAGTCTTGATTTTGAACGGAGTTCGCCAAGGTTGCATCCTTTCACCTTTGCTCTTCAGCATCTATTCTGAAATGATTTTTAGAGATACTCCTAATAGGAAGACCCAAGGAGTTGTGGTAAACAGAGTCACCATAAATAACGCCGATACAGCGACGACACTGTCCTGCTTGCAACCAGTCCGCAAGATTTACAAGAACTACTCAGTACTGTTCCCATTGAAAGCAGTGGGGCTGAAACTGAATGTAAAGAAGAACAAGTGGATGGTTGTTAGAAAGAAATGAGATGGCATTCAGGGCACTCATCAGACTGGCACTGATAGGATTGATAGAGTACCATCACACAAATATCTGGGGTGTCAAGCCAATGAGAACTGGGATTTCTTGCACAAAATTTGATGTAGGATTAAGCAGAAAATGAGCAAAGTTCTGATAAGATGCTTAGCACTCAACTGCTTCGATGTCATGTATTTAGTATCGTACTATATGGTTGAGGCATGGACACAGACTAATGCTTTGTGTAAGAGATTAGAGGCATTTGAGATGTGGGCGTACACAAAGATACTGAAGATACTTTGGACAGCCAAAGTCACCAATGTGGAAGTTTTTAAGCATAAAGCAATTTTCACAAACTAGAATACTTTGGTCATGTGACACGAAACAGCAATCTGTAAAACTCCAAGGGAAAACTGATGGAAGACCTGGTCTGGGTCAGTGAAGAACATCCTGGCTCAAGAACTTAAGTCAGCGGTTTGGAGTGAGCACACTAACATTCTTCAGAAAGACTATGGACAAAAAAGCAGATCATCATTCTTGGAGGACAAAGCACTTGAAGAAGATGGTCCAGAAGGATCTGGATCAGGATTAGTTTGTGAAATTCAATACAGTAATTTTTTTTAGGAAATACTCAGACTATCAGTTTTGACAGTAGTTCTTGTTCATTTTTATTCTATCAATTAAAAGATTCATGGCTGCAGCTTTATAGAAAGTGATATTTTACACAGATGGTTCCCACTGTTACCCACACTGGGTCAAGTTGTGGGAATTAATCATTGCTTTTTTGTAATATATATCATATTTGTCACTTATGGCAGATTATTGCATGTAGTTTTGAAATCATCATCATGATGAAATATGTCAAATATGGGCAAATTATATGGATCTTCACTTGTCCCTTAAAATCTCCCCTTGGTTTATTTACAATGTTTGGACACTTTGGCGTTTCTAAAATTACACTGTGGCAACATTTCTTCTGCAAAACTAAAACAGTAAAATCAGAGAGAGTGCGCAGTAGAAACAGTTTCTAAAAGCCTTTGCTGAAGTGAAATTAAGTCTGACGCAAACAGTTTTTATATATTAATCAGACCAGCAGTAAAAAGATAAGTGATTTTTGAAGGGAGATTAGTTTGGAGTTAAAATATTAGCAGTAGTGAGAATTATGACTCAGAGGTTATAGGTCAGAGGTAAGTATTACTGGATAAAGGCTATCTGTGTGAGCTGACCTGCGGGTGATGCTGCGCTGTCGCCCCAGGGTGGGGTTGGGTGTCTTGGGGAGGGGGATGGGCTCCCTCAGCGCTCCCCGCAGGTGACCCCGCCTCTCCTGGATCACCTGCCGAATGCTACGAACCCACTCCTGCTTCAGGTCTAAAGATGATGCCTAAAGGTAAACAAAAATGAATAATTAAGAAAAAAGAACAGCCATGGTCAAATAAATAAGAATGTGTGTTTATTCTTTTAAGACAACTGTTTAACATAC
The DNA here is from genome assembly GCA_015106735.1 of Paratilapia polleni. Lineage (NCBI taxonomy): Eukaryota > Metazoa > Chordata > Actinopteri > Cichliformes > Cichlidae > Paratilapia > Paratilapia polleni. Next base: position 814 of record VUQI01033050.1, on the reverse strand, counting down.
CTTTAGTACTGTCTTGTTGTCTGAGGTCGGTGTTCGTCCAACCCACAATGCAAACTTACAGGGGTCCCCTTCTATGTGCTCTGTTACACCGAGCTCTGAGGTCTGAGACAAGAAGTAAGTAGATGAAGTAGAAGAAATTTTTTTTTGCCTAATTATTTCCATTTACACTCTCATTTTTGATTTAAATGAAGTGAAGCTGGGTGTTGTTCTTACCCTCAGCCTGCTCTTGTAGAGGTATTTGGTCCGTCCAGACGAGTCTTTGATCTCCTTGCTGAAGATGAGTGACAGCTCGAACAGGAAGAGGTGTCGATCCCGCCCCTTTCTGATCAGAGATTTCGGCTCCCAAACCAGGAAGGAGTCCTGCAGGAGAAGCTCGCCCTGCACCTCCAGACCCTCCTCCAGACCTGCAAGATACAAGACAGTGAGGACCAATTCATGTTAACTTTTTATAATCGGTAGGAGGTATTAAGAAGTTTCTGTCAAGTTGTAATCTTGGTTTGTATTTTTAACCTTTTAAAGTTTATACATGACTCGCAAAAGTCTTAAGATACCCCCCATTTCTTTATATTCTTTATATCTTTATATTCTAATGAGCTTGAAAGTCAATATTTGGTGTGACCACCTTTATTCTTCAACACAGCCTGAACTCTCTTACACAAGCTTTCCTGTAATTTCTTTAAGTAGTCTTCAGGAATAGTTCTCCAGGCTTCTTGAAGGACATTCAAAGCTCTTCTTTGGAAGTCGGCTGCCTTTTGTTCTGTTCTCTGTCAAGATGATCCGACACTGCTTTAATAATGTTGAGGTCCGGGCTCCA
>VUQI01033049.1:21008-37229 GCA_015106735.1 Paratilapia polleni | reverse complement strand
CACACCAGCAAGTCCACCTCTGAATGACTCAAAAAAACAAAATGAAGGTTTTGGAGTGGTCTAGTCAAAGCCTGGATATAAATCTGACTGAGATGCTTTGGCATGACCTTAAACAGACCGTTCATGCTTGAAAACCCTCCAGTGTGGCTGAATTAAAACAATTCTGCAAAGAATTGTGGGCCAAAATTCCTCCACAGTGATGTGAAAGTCAGTTATCACAAATCTTTGTTTGCAGTTCTTGCTGCCAAAGGTGGCACAACCAGTTATTAGGTTTAGGGGGCAATTACTTTTTCACAGAGGGCCAGGTAGGTTTGGATATCTTTTTTTCCCCTTAATTAATGAATCATTTCATTTAGAAACTGCATTTTGTATTTACTCAGGTTATCTTTGACTAATATTCAAATTTGTTTGATGATCTGAAACATTTAAGTGTGACAAATATACAAAAAACTAAGAAATCAGGCAGATACTTTTTCACAGCACTGCATGTAACCTGTGAGCCCAAGCAAAGATAACATTTGCTAACACTATCAGTGTTACTTTCTCAGAAGTTAGAGCACTCGCTCTACAGTTGGAAAAGGCAGTTTACAATTGTTTTTCAATGCCTGAGTCAGTGCTACCTGATCTTTATATGGAAAATAATACAAACGTGACTCTCTGGTTTTTAATTTGAAATGTCTTACATGTGCATCAAGGTTAAAATGCTCTACATGTGCTCAAAATGGGCTGCTTTAGTAATGTTAAAGATAATGAAGAAAAGAGCAAGTAAAAGTGTGTTTTCTTATTCCAGTCTCTACAAGCTGGTTTTCAAGGTATTTATTTGCAGATGTTGTGAAACAGCATCCCTGAAAGAAAAATGTTGTTAATTCCATGGAACTGATATGGTGGTTCATTAGCTGCACAGATAGGAGGCCAAACACTGAGTTTTCACTCATTTTCAGTCCAGTCCTTGTACATGACCAATTTCAGAGGAATGATTTTTGTTTTGTTTGTTTTGTTTGTTTTGTTGGTTTAAGCCACTTAACTCTGACCTATGAATCATTCAAGCATAAAATGGACCAAACCCAAGGGATGAGCCAGTGTTGTGTCTACACATAAGAGACTTGGCCACTTTTAAATTGTATCTTTAGGGACTTTGTTACTAGCAGCCTGTCACTAAAACACATAATTTGTTCCAATTCTTTAGTTTAATCTTTGAAAAATGCCAAAGTTTGACAGACATAAAACAGTATTTTTACACCAAAGATTCTCAAAGAGCTATTAGCTGAAAACTTGTCATATCTCCACATAGCGTGTAGTGGGTCCTTAAACATTTTGAAGCCATTCTTAAGGAAGGGAAACGGGGAGAAAAGGCTGAGGTATGCCAAATTATACAAGAACTGGATTGAAAATCAGTGGCAACAGGTCTTATGCAGTGATGAATCCAAATTTGAAATTTTTGGTTTAAATTGTAGTGAATATGTACGGAGGAGGTCAGGAGAGAGGTACAACAGTGAGTGTCTACAGCCATCTGTAAAACACGGTGGAGGCTCTGTCATGGTTTGGGGCTGCATATCAGCCAGTGGTGTTTGTGATCTTGTCAAAATTGATGGAAATATGAACACAGAAAAGTACCATAAGATTTTGATCCACCCTGCAATACCATCTGGAAAGTATCTGATTGGCAATGACTTCATTTTTCAGCAAGACAATGATCTCAACCACACTGCCAGTGCAGTTAAAGCATACTTGGATAGTGTTCTATTGTATGTTTTTCTATCAGCCATGGATTGGCCTCCCCAGAGCCCAGACCTCAACATTATTGAACCAGTGTGGGATCATCTTGACAGAGAATGCAACAAAAGGCAGCCAACAGCCAAAGAAGAGCTTTGAATGTCCTTCAAGAAGCCTGGAGAACTCTTGGTGAAGGCTACTTAAAGAAATTACAAGAAAGCTTGTCTAAGAGAGTTCAGGCTGTGTTGAAGAGTAAAGGTGGTCATGCCAAATATTGACTTTAAAGCTCATTATAATTGTTCAAGCTTTGCCTTATATACTGTATTTCCGTGTATGTTTGCATTTTCAATAAATTGCTGCAGCTATTTCCCATTTTCCTAGCAAAATATAAAATATAAAGAAATGTGGGGAGCCTCAAGACTTTTACACAGTACTGTATCTTCACAGATTAACATTAAGATGAATTTTAAATTGTGTATGAGCCAAACTAAAGGAAGCAGGTCATGGCTGAACTTCAACCTTCTGCTGTGTTATTTTAGTAGTGGGCTCCCGGATGAGGAACAGGTGTCAACTATTTTAACAGAAAACATTACACGAGGTAAATTCTCTCGTTTATTATTATCATTTAACAATGCACATAAACATTATGTATGTTATTTTTTTGCCATAATGCAGTTAATAATCACAGGAGTATTTATGTATACTTCTCAAATCCCTACAGCTGACCATCTTGTAACTTGTAAACAGAGCTCATCATATAGTAAAATGAAAAAAAAAAGTCTGAGAGAGACAGAGAAACCTGAAAAATGATATTTCTAAATAATGAATGATGCTAAAATGAAAACAAAATATAAAATTGTAAATCACAGAACTTGACAGGATGTTTTCATAAGACAATCAATGCTTGTTTTTTTTTTGTACACAGAATTTCAATGCTATTTTGACATTTATAGGGAAATACACTCGCTCAGTTTATTGAGAATAGACCTGACACAGTGATACCACACACACCCTACGGTTATAGCAAGCATTTGGTTAGCTTAGCGTAGCTTAGTTTGATATTATTACAACTATCAAATGAAAATGTAAAGAAAAAAATATGCATGCTTTGACTTTAAAGAGCTTTACGATGAGTTTCATGTAAGGCTTTCCTACACATAGCTTTTATCTTGTGGTTCATCCTCACAGCTTTCAGGCAAATGTTTTTTTAGCAAAAAAAAAAAAAAAATTGCTAAGAACCCACTGGACACAGCAACAAACTGCAGAGAGATATAATGAGCGACAAGTGAAACAAGCTTTTTTTGAACACACACAACATTTAGCAGCCAGAAATTTCCCTCAGGAGTTGGTAGAGACCAAAAACTAGAGAAGATCTTCTGAGGAGATACCGTTAGCCATAACACCTGATTTAGTACTGAAGAAGCAATTTCTGCACTAATAAATAAGTACTCATGGGTTAGACCAAACTCACTTTTAGCACTTGGCCTTCATTTTCAGCTCAACTACACCATGAAAAGATCATGGTTGTGAGCCTAACATGCTGGCAAAATGTGTCCACAGCCAGACATTTTTACACCTGCTCAAGTACTCAAACCCACCTTTATAATAGTTATTGCTATAGTAGGGGTCTCCAGTAACACATTTAGCCATAATGTGGCACACCCATAGCATATGAAAAGGTTCTGGCATGTCAGTGTTGTGTTGACAACTTGTAGGACTCCATCCTGAGGCAAGAAAATCCACCCAGCAACTTGTTTAGTTGTTTACCCCTGTTTCCAGTCTTTTTACTGTGCTGTAACTGGCTGCTTACTGCACACATTATAGTATATAAATATAAGAATGTTGTCAATCTTCTCGTCTAACTCTACAGGAGAAAGTGAACAACTATATTATCCAAAACCTTTTTTTTTCAAGAATTATTATTTTAAGAGCAATAAAAATAAGAAAATGCTAATAACTGTTAAAAACATTAAAAGAAAATGCAAACAAACAAAAAAAAAAAACACCTCATAGAAATGAGCTAAAAAAGCAAGTTGCAAAGTTTTCTTGGTGATGAATTCCTGCAGCAACTGCAAACAACTTTGTTTTGTTTTCTTGGTTCCTTTCAAACAAGCGCGGCTGAGGGACAGAAGTGCTCGGTGTAAAATTCCACTTCTCTGTGTGCAGCCTCTGGGCCCCTGCAGGTATAGGTGTAGTGTGTCTGATTCCAGGCCTCCACTGCTGCAGGTGTAGGTGTAGTGTGTAAAATTCCACTGAGCGCTGCCCTGAGCTACTATTTTCAGCTGTGGGCAGGTCTCGTGATCGCTCCCTCACTTTGACCTAAGCTCCAGTTCTTTGTTGAAAGGGTCCGGCAGCAATCTGGGTCTGGGAAGTGGCCATGGCATGGAAAAACACTGTCTGTATTTAAAAGGCACCCTGAAACAATAAGTTGAGGACACCGAATCAGAGAAGGAGCAGGGCCGTTTCCATGGCATCCAGTTTTGTTTTTCCAAAATGGTGGCTTTAATATGAGACACTCCCTAGATGGGAGCAGGGAGTGCTCCTACCCTGTAGGTGGGTAAACATCATTGAGATGTTTGAGGTATCCAGAGGGGGGTGCACTTGGAGTGTTTAGAAGTTGCCATCAAACAAAACCAATGGTTACCAATAATGTCTTCATCCATGTTTTCAAACAAGGTTACATGTTTAGACGGGCCATCCGGTATTTAAAAAAAAAAAAAGAAAGAAAGAAAGGAGAAAAAAAAGGTGATTTGCATGCTCTGTAGTCACATGTTCAGTATGGAAAGAGTTCAGGTCACAAATAGATACAGTACAGGAAAGGCTTCTTGCAGTGTCCATTCAAACAGCTCAAAATTAATAAACAGTATGGCTGCACACAAAGCCACTGATGCAAGATGCAAATGCAGCTTGCTCTAGGCAGCAGGAAGCTGCAAGGTTTCCACTGGCATTGAGAATGCGGCAACTGGACAAGAAAATTTACATGGTGTGATAATGTGAAGTGAATGAGCACGTGGATTTGAAACAAACACTTCTTTTAAACACAACAAACAAAATAATAGTTTAGGACGCTCAGTGGATATATTTTTAAAAAAAAATTTTTTAAAGGGACTCAAAAACAAATTTGTGTTGGTTTTGATGGTAGTGGCAACGATCCATTCACATTGCAGTGTTTAGTATGTGTTATATTTTCAATAGCCAGTCCAGCAGTCACTGGTGCAAATAAACCCAGGTGAAAACTTTGTTGTATATAAATGCAATCATAAGGCTTTTACCAGTAAACATCCAGGTTCTTTACAGTAGCCCTTTATCAGAAACATATCAAATCCAGAGTATAACAAAACCATCACAATTAAAGTACCCAAAGAGAAGATCAACATGAGAGCATTTTCCAAAAAGAAAGTGCTTCATTTTAAGGTGAAAACAAAAGCCCTGAAGTCTTAGATTCAAGCTACTGGCTATTATTTCCAAGGTGATTCACGGGCTTTCCTTGAGCATCTCTTTTGAGAGGCTTCTTTTTTGGGATCTCACTGAGGGCAAAGGGACGAGAGATGCCTGAGGGATTCTCCTTCTGGGACAATATGCAGTCCTTGATGGCTTCTTTAATAACCTGCAGGAGACAAACACAGGTATTAAGTCCAAAAAGTCCACATTGCATTTGCAAAATGACAAATACTGCTACCTCAAATCCACAGAGCTATATTTAAAAAGGTTAGGCAGTTCTGATAAATATAATGTTGGATAATTTACCAATTTGTTTAATATACTGTGTTGGAAGGTAAATTTCCATAAATCTGTATGACTACCATACTCAAATCAAAATGTGTTGAGTCATTCAGAAAAAAAAACACTAGGAGGCCGTCCTATGACACAGCAGGGCTTTCAGCTAAATGGGTTATTGTCTGGTCATTATTTAGATGAATAGGCTTTTGGTAGCGTAAGATCTCCTTGCAAAACATTTAACCTCTGCTCCACAGTGCAACCAAGTGACACGAAAGGCACAAAAATGAAGAACGGATGTTATATAAATAAAAACCATTTAGCACCAATCTAGACATCTGTGACCTGCTCTCATTGAATCAAACTAAAAACAGTTAACTGGAGAGGAGGCAGCTACCTCTGTAATGTCACTGCAGTTGAAAATACTATAGGAGGCTAGACCAGTGTTTTTCAGTTTATGTGCTGTGGAACCAAATCTGGGGCCAGGTGCACAAAATTCTGCATGGATTCATGACTATACGCACAATGAGAGAAATATGCACATGCAATTGCAATTGAAGCTGCAATAACACCAGATTGTTTTTATACATCTCTGTCATTGTGGAAACAGATGCACAAGCTTCAAATCCACTTCAATATTTGAAGAATGACTACATGTAGAAACACTCCCAATTGAACCCAATTATTTGGGAACCATTATCACTTAAAAATAATCCAAAGTTAGTGATGCCTTAGTGATTTTTTGCAAAGTAGACTGGATCAGTGAAATTAACAAAAAACAATGTTTTACTATAGGGTTACATTTATTACTTATATTAAATGTTGATTAATTATTTCATCCCTCATGACGTATGCATGAAGTTCTCAGTGCACATCCCTAGAGCAAGACTTGTGCTACTTTAACTATATAAAAAAGAATAAGTACAGTACATTTTTTGTCTTGCACTTTCAGAAGAATCTCAAATTACTGATTTTTCCAAGTATTAGCACTGCTGCCTAACTGGGCTCAAAATGCTGGAGTCAAGCATAGGAAAATTTCTTTAGTGGCAGTGTAAGTCTGTGTGAATTAGATGGCCACCCAGTGAAATCAGCAGGGTGACTCAGATGCAGTGAGTGAAAGTCAGTCTGACCACACAATGACACACCTTCTGTAAAACTAGTCTAGGCCTGTATCATTCAGTCTTACATTGTTGTATGGGATTTGAAATTTTTAATGTTGCACAATAAAAAAAAAATATTTGTGGAGTCAATAATCCAAAATTTCCCTTCTGACACCATTAACAGTGAATGGCTGAGGAAATGAATGAACATAACCTGTTTAGGTGAGGCCATGAATCAGTTTCTGTATAAGTCTTATGAAAATATACACAATAACATGCACAACATACACTGCAGACAACACTTGTATGTACACCAATTTTGCAGCAGCACTGAACTGACCTCCAGGTTGTTAAGAGTGTTGAACTCCATCAGGTCATGAAGCTCGGTGAACGCTTCATTGGAGTATTGAAAGTTAAAGGTGGAGTATGGTGTCTCAGGGTCGTCAAAAATGTCAAAATCTGCCAACTCCTTCTCCTTCTCAGTCTCCCTGGGAACACCTGAAAAGAAAAAAAATTGGGGTACTGCCACCTTTTATGGTTCAGTGCAAGATAAACTCAGTTGTTTGGGGTTTTTTTTCGGTACTAATTAAGGAAATGGTAACACCAACCACGTATGTAACACAGGGACATCTGTAGGAGCCTCTCAATATTCTGGGTCAGAGTCTGGTTGAAACGTGTATTGGCTGTGTTACCAGCTGACCTCTTTTAGACGGTTACACCGATACTCAGAACAAGGATTATGGTACGTAACCAAAGCTCTTTTACCTCATTTTCGAGGTGCCAGCTGACCAATCAGAGCAGCCTAGGCGTTTCAGAAAGTGGGCCTCAAAGAAACAGTAGCTAAATAGGAGTGCTTCAGTCATATAGTGAAAAGAGGTCATGCTTCTTCTAATGACAGAATCAGGAAAAATAATGTTTTTTTCAGAACATTAAACCTATTCTAGTAGACCCCAAAATTAAAAATTTGAATAAATGACGAATGATGTGCTTTTTAACTGTGAACTTTGGAGTTCATTTGTGACCTTCAAAACAATACTCATTGTCTTGAAGTCAAGTACAAATTGTTCAAGCTCTATGTACTAATGAAGATTGTTTGATTTAATTACACTAAATTAATTATTCAGCCGCTTTTCTAAAGATTGACTACACCTACAGGAGCTGCTCAGCCATGAAAACCCATGCCATGAAGCTCCCAGCGTACAGTTTTTGTGCTGATGTTAATGCCAGAAGACTGATGTTAATGCCAGAAGACACTCTGCTGAGTGTCAAAGACTTTTACGCACTGTGCACCTCAGCACTCAGCAACCCTGCCCTGTAACTTTACGTGATCTGCCACAGAGTTATTATAGTTTTTTATTTTCTAATTACTTTTTACTTTTATTTCATTTTAACTTTTTGTTTTTAACTCAGTTTAGTTTCAGTTTAGTTTAGTTTTTTTTTTTTGTTTGAAAATGTTTAGTTTTAGTTTAGTTTTTATTAGTTTCACTGTCAGTTTTAGGTTTTTTAAGTATTACTGTACGGAGGACATATACCGGAGGCAAGATTTAGGAAAATCAGTATAGGTATAACAATAAAAACACAGAACTTTTTGAAAGCAGTTGACTCACAGTCTTGTAGATATCCAAAGTCTCAATAAACATGTCCATCAAAGCCTCATCAGACAAGCTGTGATAACAAATTTTACCAAACTAAGAAATAATAAAACTAAGAGTATTTCCTCTATATTTTTATTTTATTTTAGTCAGTTTTCCAAGTTGACAAAATAATTTCAGTTAGTTTTCATTTTTTTCAAATGTCTAGATTTTATTTTTAAAAACTAGACTTTTTTCACGTCTACTTTTAATTTTAAGTTTAGTTTCAGTTAACTATAATAACCTTGGTCTGCCACTTTGTGGCTGAGTTGCTGTGGTTCCTAAACACTTCCGCTTTGCAGTAATACTACTTACAGTTGATCACGGAATATCTAGGAGGGAAGAAATTTCACAAACTGATTTGATGCAACGTGGTATGCTATTACAGCACTATGCTCGAATTCAGTGAGCTCTATAGAATGACTCATTATTTCACAAATATTTGTAAAGACAGTCTGCATGGCTGGGTGGTTTTATATACCTGTGGCAATGGGACTGAAAACACCTGAATTCAAAGATTAAGAGGTGTGCCCCAATACTTTTGTTTGTATAGCGTACCTCGTGCTGGAAGAAGTCATACAGTCCTGAGCTGATAACGGACGTGCATTTATTGTATGCTGTATTTCCTTCAGATATCTTTTCAATTTGAGTGCAAAACCCTTATATAGCACCCATAAACAGACTATATTTATGTGATCAGATGACCTATTTTAATGTAAAGAAGCTGCAGTGAAGATGTGGTGATAGTGTTTGTATGGATGGCTTCTGATGTATGGCCTGTTTATATATAAGGCGCTCCTACTGAAGCAAGAGATTCCCTTCCAGCACCTGGCTCCTTCAGGAACCATATTTCACTTGAGCAGGTCATAAAAACGCCTAACACATGGTTTACTGTAAGTGCACACACACACACACACACACAGAGCAAGGAAACCACAGTGACCCTGAGCAGATGGTTTGTATTGGGGTCACTCAGAGGAGGCGCCTAACTTCTGGCAAGACATAAAAAACTGTGTGCTGCAGACTGAATATGGTCAGTTTTCCTAATGAGGCTTCAAGGAAGAGATGCCTCATGTGCCATGACAGTAAAATGGCATCATTATAATAACACGCAGATCCTTGGCATATTTTCCCCCTCACATATACTCTGGAAACCTCCACGTGTACACATACATACCAGGCGCTTTGAATTGCCTGAAGTTGATATTGACCAGGACGAAGTGGATGACTGTCGGGCAGTTCTTTTCGCCTTTCTTTGGTTTGAAGACATAGCATTCCTTCAGACCTTCGCGGTCGAAGACTTTGGGGTCGATCTTAGGGAATGGCAGCTTGTTCATTCTAGCCCACTTTTCAGCAAGCAGAAGCTCCTGTGATATACATATCCGATTAGAAAACGTCTTGATTTACTGTGTACATTAAAGATTTATGATAATAAAAACAGCCCAATTCTGACCTTGAATGGGGGGCTGGAGTCACTTGGTCGTGCAGAAAAGTCAAAGGAGATGATGAGGTCGACACCACGCTGCGGCCGCAGGATAAGAGGGTAGGGAAGGTTGTAGGTCAGGCCACTGTCCACTATATGGATCTTCTTACTCTTCACGTCTAAGGGCTCATAGATTCGATCAAACTCATCAGGATCTGGGAAAATCACACAAAAGCAAACAAATAATGCATTAACATTAATGGCTAATTTCTTGTCTGCAGCCAAATTTTATTCCATGTAGCTCACCAAACCTATATAACTGTGTAATGACACAGCATGTGTTACTTCTTCTTCAATGGAAGTAGGACAGGATATTATTTTTCATACATTTGCCAATACCAAAACAGTTTCATATGAATTTAGCAATGAACAAAGTGAATCGTGTAAACCTTGATTTCCCTCAACTCTGTGAAACCTTCAGGAGGTATTTCCATAGAGAGATGGCAGATATTTTTCCATTTTAAAAAAAAAGGAAAAAAAATCTCACTGTTCCCTTGTTGCTCAGCTCCAAATATCAGACACAGACAATAAGCAACTAGCTGGTGAACATAGCAGAAGCTAAAGAACCAAGTATATCCCTCAGGATTCGGTGGAGACCAAAGACAGAGCTAAAAAAAAATGCACAACATCAGCTTTATAAAGTGCTACAGTGGTAATGATGTGTTTTACAACTTGCCTCTCCTTTCCCAAAAATTCTAAAAAAAACTATTTATGGTTGCTTTAACAAAAGAAAAAGAAAGCTGTGAAACAGATGTGTAAGTTGTGACACAAACAGTTGTGCACTTCTCCAAAATACAGTATAAAATCAACAAAGTTACGACTGAGATTTGGTCAAGTTGTTACAATTGAGTCAGTAGAGAAAATATACTAAGGTTATGTTTGATAACAGCCCTCACTGCATTTAGATACTGCATGTATTACCAGAAGATGAAACCCAAGGGTACTTCAGAGGTACACTTCTGTTATATCTTAGCCTGGCATCACCACACAAAAACACAAGGTAAATTAATCTGGAGCCAGGTGTCAACACTGGGCACAGACCAAAATGCCTCTTGACACAAGACAGACTCAACCAACCTGAGAAACTGCACCTGTACTGTATGACGGTCTATGACGCTAAAGTGTGAATCATTTATTGTTCTTACCTGTTACAGCATCCACCTCCTCTTCAGGTGTCAAGGTGTGTGTTATCTCATGGAATGGAGAGAATGGGATGCTGGTGTTCAGATTCAGGCCCAGCATGAAGTTATGCACCTGGAGAATGATCAGAAAGAATTAGGACAATGAACGATGCAAGTTGTGAATATGAATGCAGGAAAATTGGAAATATATATTTGTATACATATATGCATTAAAAGTATTCAGTTACCTTCCCAGCACGACCCTCTCTTGTGTTGAACAAGGCAGAGTCACCGAAAAATGAGGTGAACATTCGTTGAACCCAGCTGGCCTGAGCGGTCCGATGAAACTCCTCCTCTGCCTCCTGGTTTTCTGTCCCACCTAAACACCAGAGTAATGCCAAAGAAGCAAAATTTGGTTAATCTAATGCACAATAATCAAAAATGAGGCTATATGATTTAAAGGTAAAAACAAACATTAAAAACAGACAAACAGAACAAAATACATCAGTAACAAAACTTGTTTCTGGCCCCAAAATTACAACCAAGTTTGACCTGACTGCCCCATACTGAGAAGTACTAAGGAAATCACTATGAATTAAAGATGAAATAAAGCTGTGAACTAGGGCTGTTGCTGGTAATTTTGCATTGCAACGCGAATGTGCTAAAACCATAACATCATGTTACATGAAAAGTATAGTTACATGAGTATTGATTCATTTGGATGTTTTAAATATTCTTGTATGTTTTACATCAAGTCAATGCAATTCAGTTTTATTTATACGTTGCCATGTCACTAAACAGTCACCTCAAGGCACTTTATATTGTAAGATTAAGACCCTACAATGTTAGAAGGAAAACCTCAACAGTCAGATGATTCCCAATGAGCAAATACTTGGCAACAGTGGGAAGGAAAAATTCCCTTTAAACAGGAAGAAACCTCTAGCAGAACCAGGCTGAGGGAGGGGCAGCCATCTGCCGCAACCGGTTGAGGGTGAGGGGAAACAGAAGAGAAAAAAGGAGAGCATAGGGAGACACTGGTGGTATAAATTTTTTCATTCTCTTGTCATAGTTTTATTATTTATTTTTTGTTTGGGGTTTTTTTTTAAACCCAAGACTAATAATGTGACAGGTATTCTTTCTAACATTCAGAAGAAAATGAAAAAAAGTTCAAGCAGAGTAGTGGAATGCAAAAACTACAATATGCTAAATATGTACATGAATACGGGCACGTAAAATGCAATTCAGAATATGTGATCCAAGCACTTTTGTGTTTTTTTTGCCATTCAGTATCTCTAAGTGTTAACAACACTTAATCAAGCTGGAACAAAAAAGAGCCTGAACTGATTTCATAAACAGACATGTGTAGTTTGCAATCAATTCTAAAAACTATTGAGATATCTTTCTCATCCAGTTTAATTTAATCTTCAAGGTCACTTGAAACAAATGTTATTGGTGGTTTTTTTTTCACCCTTATAATCCACCCACCCATTCTCTCTCTGTCTGTCCCTCTTCCTCTTTTTCTATCTATAACTGTTTCAAAAAATTCAGTCACGACATATTTAAAACACTTCTTCAAGAGGGAAGAAAGGCATTTACATAAATATTTAGCTTCAATAGCATTATTAATGCAATCATCAAAGTCAAAACCTAAAAGAATACAATTTTAAACTATGACAGTTGGGCAGTGGCAGAAGTGAAAGCTTGCTGATCAACACTTTATTGTGCATCAGCAGCTGCTCTGTTGCTGTTGCAGTTGTGTCACACCGACAAATGCAATTTACAACATTACCACAAACTCTGACAATGTGTTAAGGCATTCACTTTTTGCTCAAGCATTTCAAAGTGTCAGTAAGTGTGTTGGACCAGGGAGAACCTAATTTTACTCCACTTTAAGGAATTCGTTTTTATCTATCCTGTAGGCTGTATATCTTAGGTCACCTTTGCGTGGTTCGTCATCATTGTCCAGACTGTCTTCTCCAACGATGTGCTGTGGTTTGATCTGCTCTGTAGGATACAAGACAAATTCACAAGCTTGTTAAAGTTTAGTGATATGACTTTACTGAACTTGTGTCTGTCTGATACTAATACATTCTTTAACTAGGTGGAGACATTCTTAGCACTTTTGCACAACCAACACATTGTGAGAGTGCTTATGAATGTTTAAAGGTCACTCCAAACAAGTGCATTCAAGCACATTTTTTTTCTTTTGTGTGTGTGTGAGAAGACCTGTTAGGTGTGAACAAATAATTCTAAAGAAAACAAAATCAAGTGTAACACATGGCCGTGACAATAGGTTCTCAGACATGACCGAATGTCTGTTTGAGTAGGCGATTGCACTGTGGAAGTTATTTTATCAGTAGATGAATATACCAAAACAAAGTGATTATCTGAAAAGAAAAATATAAACAAATACAAAGTAGCCAACCCATGACTAAATATACAAATTTCAGACTGTGTTGAATAAATGTGTAATAAATATGTACTGTCACATATACTGCATAGATGATATCCACATTATTTCTACATGGGAGTTTTTTTAAAATACAAAATAATATACTGACGAATACATCTGAGTAATTTACACTTTTGGATAATTTTTTGAGCCTGAAATAGTATTCCAGTGGGTCTTATGGCTGTCTGACCAAAGACAAGGCAACTGAAATCACATCTATTTAATAATCTTTAACTACTATGCCCCCTTTCCTGCACAGAAGGAGTAAATATTCCATTACTACTTTTACTCATTGTATAATACTGAATATAAAATGATAAATGTGATAAATGTTAATTGACAAAACATTCATTAAACAGTCAATTTTATGGCCTTTAGCTTTCACTCTTGTCACATCATCTTCCAGAGCAGAGTATGGATGCATTTCCGATTTGAACATCAATGACAAAGGCTTTAAAGAGCTTGGAAAGACAGAAATGTGAGCATCTACAATTATACTGCAACCAAGCAAATTCCACCTGCTGATTAAAACCATATGATTTAACTGAACTGCACCTGAATGTACCTTGTGGCAAAATTCAGTCACGTTTTGGATTTAATTAATTGGTTTGCCCTTAACCGGCAAAGAAACATTATTTAAGTCAGTAAGTTCAGTCCAAACAAACAAAAAGAGAAACAGAAAAAATATTACCTAACTCCTCTTCCATGGTGCTGCCACCAGCTGTGTCCTTGACCCCCAGCACTCTGTTGAACAGAATTGAGAAGGCACTTCCCCACACACCTGGGACATTAAAACACGTCAGGTTTGAATCTTGTATTGATTGTTGTGCAACTATGTAGTCATGTGAAAAAGAAAGTTTTCACAGGACTACATAGAGTCCTGTGAAAAACTAAGTACACCCCATAATTCAACAGCTTGTAGAACCACCTTTAGCAGCAATAACTTGAAGTAACTGTTTTCTGTGTTGACTTTATCAGTCTCTCACATCTTTGAGGAGGAATTTTGGCCCACTCTTCTTTGTTGCTTCAGTTCATTGAGGTTTGTGGGCATTTGTTTATGCACAGCTCTCTTAAGGTCCTGCCACAGCATTTCAGTCAGGTTAAAGTCTGGACTTTAACTGGGCCGTTGCAACACCTTGATTCTTTTCTTTTTCATTCTGTTGTAGATTTGATCAATTTCATCTGACAGCTTTAGCTATCAGACAGACGGCCTCACAGCTAGCTCTAGAATACTTTGGTATACAGTTGAGCTCATGGTCGACTCAATAACTGCAAGGTGCCCAGGTCCTGTGGCTGCAAAACAAGCCCAAATCATCACCCCTCCACCACTGTGGTTGACAGTTGGTATGAGGTGTTTGTGCTGATATGCTGTGTTTAGTTTTTGCCAAACGTGGTGCTGTGCATCATGGCCATGCATTTAACATGCTAACTGAGGCCTGTAGAGTCTGAGAGTCTGTAGCTCTTAGGTTGTTTGGAGTTTCTTTTTGCACAGTTTGACCTTGTGGTGAATCTGCTGGGACGTCCACTCCTGGACAATTGTGGCATTGTGTTAACACACAGCTGAACCAGCGAACTGGTTCCAGCAAACCTCTGCTTTTACAGAGGTGCTCACACTTGCTGATGATCAATTAATCAAGTGCATTTGATTAGCAGCACCTGGCTGCTACTTACCCTCTTAATTCCTATGGAAGCAGTAAGGGGGTACTTTTTCACAGGACTGCACAGAGTCTTGTATAAAGTTTCTTATTCAGGCAACTGTAGATGAAAACATCGTTCTTACCCATCAGGAAATGTAGAGGGTTTTCCTTGTACTTCTTCACAACAGTTCCCATGAAGAACTTGCTTCCAAATAGGTCAGGGGTCATGAAGGTGCCGTACTTTGCCATCCCGATTTCATACGGGCTAAACTCCACCCAGTCTGCAGGTTGAAATCTCAGTGTTATGGTCACAGAAAAGATCACACAATAGTCACATTGCATTGTAACACTCTCACACAGGCTGCAGTGTCGACTAAAAAAAAATAATACATGGAAAAACACCTTGCATATACTTGGCAATACTTCGCTTACAGTTAAGCACTTGAAGAGAACCAGCTGCCAAACAATCAACACTAGCCCCACGTCATGCTGCTAACACAGCCAACAGGAAGTTGACACAGTTTACACAGTTTGTTGCCCTTTAGGAGACGGACACCTTTAAGTCGTTACTCAGGGATAACATTCCCCATGTCAATAGGAAAAAAGATGTTTGAAAATAAACAGTAGTTCACATGTCTGCACATGTCAAAGGTAAGTGCACACTCACCCACACAATGTCTCGCTCACAAACACATCCGCTCAAACATTAACACACAGTTATTGTTTTTCACCATGTCACCCTTGCTACTCTTGGTCATCTTATTAGGACCACTGTGATAACAATGGGTGCAGCTTCCCTTCCCTGTCTGAACACTCTCAATTCATTATGGCACTGATTTCACACTATGCTGGATGCATTCCTGTGAGAATCTGGTCCATGTTGACAAGACTGCATGACAAGATTTCTGTAGATCTACAGAAATGATGCTACCAATCTCCTTTTCTATCAGATAGTACTCAAAGATACCTGAAGATGGCTACATTTTGGACATAAAGGGATGTGCATTTTCTGTGTGAATACTCAAAGAGGTTTTGGCCTTCTACCAATACTCAGGACAGTCTACAGAGTGGTCCTCTGCATTACAATAGTGTTTCTGTGAGAATGAACCAGTCTGGTCATTCTACTCTGAACTCTCTCATTAACCTTTTAGGTAACAATTACCTCTTACTTGAGCATCTTATTTCACAACTGAACTTTACTTACAGTTGACAGCCAGGAATTTTCTGCTGAGCTGGGTCATTGGGGATTTTAGGTAAGAGGAGAAAACATAGAAGAACAAGTCTTATCTATTTCAGTGTTACTTTTAAAGACTTGAGTGTCTACTTTCTGGAAGTGTTTTTTTTTTTTTTTTTTTAATATGGTTTTA
>VUQI01033049.1:4716-17289 GCA_015106735.1 Paratilapia polleni | reverse complement strand
GTGAGCAGCAGTTCTCTGGATGAAAATGTCTTGCTGATGTCAGAGGTCAGAGGAGAATGGCCAGACTGCTTCGAGCTGATAGGAAGGCAACAGTAACTCAAATAACCACTCAGTTTCCCTGAACACACAACACGTCAAATCTTGAAGCAGATGGGCTACAGCAGCAGAAGACCACACCGAGTGTCACTCCTGTCAGCTAAGAACAGGAAGCTGAGACTACAATTGACACAGGCTCACCAAAATTGGACAACAGAAGACTAGAAAATCGTTGCCTCATCTGATGAGTCTCGATTTCTGCTGTGACATTTGGATGGTAGGGTCAGAATTTGGCATAAACATCATTGTATACATTGCTCAGTATAGCAATGTATACAGTGTTGAAAGTAAACTCAGAGTGTACAAGTTGATGCTAGAGGGTGGTGGGTGCAGCTTTTGAAACATTCAGTGAATGGCAGCAGTAGATGCAAGTAGCAGCATCCTTGCTTTCATGTGAACAGTGAGGTGGCAGGGGAGCATTAAATTCTGATTAGGTTCACTGCCCAAATGAAAAATATCATTGCAGCAGTGTATTGTGTTCAATTCTTGAACTACCTCACTGCTTCATTCATTACTGTAGCTCTATTGCAAAAAAAACAGGCTCTTTTGTGCACACATGACAAAGGCTAAACAACAGGGTTTTCTGCAGTTCAGCACCAACATTGGTTCATAAACATCATTTTGATTTTACTTTCAGCAAAAGTCTGATCCATTTACCAAAGTACAAAAAAATGTGGCAATGCATTTTTAATTTCAAATACTACAAAACAGTTTGCATGACAAACATATGTTAAAAAGACTTTATTGCACACCTCTTCAGGGGAGCTGGGGAGGTAATGAGGCTTCTCCTTGTCTAGCAGCTTCTTGATGCCGAGCATCACTCTTTCTCTACGGGCATGTCTAAACTGCTTCTCCTTGTCACACAGGGTATGGCTGAACCGCAGGTCCAGGTTTGTACTGCAGATAAAAATGACAAGAATAAAATTGACCAAAGTCTGATAGGGAAGCAGTACCAGTAACTCATGTTTCACATTTTCTATTGAGAGACAGAGATAGGACAAGATCTCTTAATGTGGATAACACAATTGATAATGCTAGAAACTGATCATGAATTTAAATAAGAGCTGGTTTGGGTTGTCTGGTTTGAAGCACACTCACAGATAAACAGTCATGACCTGCCACGATTTGCTAAATACCTTGTCACAGTGAATTACTCTTCAAACATGCATAATATTTTGAAACCCTCCCACTGACCTTCCTGCAATTGTGGCATCACTCATTAATCTTATCAATAGCTTACACACATATTCTGTATTTACTGAGTCATGCTATTTCTACTTTCTAATTTTAATTTCTGATCTGCTCCTGGAGAGTTTCTGTGCAGTTTCAAACCTGTGACTGCACTAAAGGGCTTTGTTTCGTTTTAGGTTAAACAGTACAAAGTCTTCACAAAGGTTGCTGTGAAACTAAATAAATCTATTTGATTTTGAAGGTATTACATACCAGATCTCCAGTGACATCTCTAAGTACACTTTGGTTGCCTGTCAAAATAATTAAATATGCGGTTATTGTACATTATTTGCAGAAAAGAGACAGGAATTAAAAACAGAAATACAACTGACCCCTTCATAGTTTCTTTGAAATGAATATGGTATTTTTCTATTATGATTTATAACCAAAAAAGTTTACAGGGCTATTATGTTGGTATACTGTAGCGTCCATACTCAAGTACTATATAATCTGACACTGCAGGGATTCATTGAAGCGTGTGGTGGGCCATTATGGAATAATATATCAAACTGAATATATAAGGTGTTGTGTGCATATTTCCTTATCTTCTTTCACCAACTCTTGACAACACAACTTAAATGTGCAATCACAAATTTCCAGGACAAAAACTTTACTTGACTTAAGTTTTTATTTTTGAGTTAAAGGGACTGATATCCCCTTCATGGCTTCTTTTTTGTAGATCTCTAGACCACTTCCAGCCCTCCTGCTATTTGAAAAATGCTTTGTGGAAGTCTAGTTATGCCCATTTTCATGTGAAGATCTGTAAATTCAGCATGGAGTTCACACTTGATAAGAGAGCAAACGTGTATCAAACTGATACAATGGCTTTTGTTTTGAAGCAGTTTGAGCTCAAAGAATCCACCTTTTCCAAGCCCAAAGGTGCCCACAACATGCTTGTCTTTTGTTGGACATTCATGGGGTTGTACGTATACTGTGAAAATATCCCCCAGGATTAGTCTAACAATGCAAAGCTTTTAGTTCAACCTCCTGAGGCATCTGAAGGAGATCATACAGCTGAAACGGCTCACACTGTGGTGTGTGTCATGTCTTTTTTGGCCACACTATCTATGCTCACCACTTCCCCTACATGCCACTTCATCATCAGTCCCCCAAAATGAATTTCAAGTACAAATGGTCAGAGCAGGACTTCCATGCAGTGATCTAAACATAGCAGCTGTGCTGAAAGAGATCTAGAGGTGCACGAGAAGATTTTTTTATAAGTGGAGCCTCAGAACCTTAGGATTGCTCCTCATATAATGATGAATCCGAAAAATCAGAGGGATTATCTTTCTTACTTTGCCAATGAGGAAAGTCTCCATCTTTGTCTGGCCCACTTTGAGTTTGGTGATGTCGAAGGATGCTGTCCCAAGGGTCTCATCCATCACATAATTGGCATCCATTAATGTTAACTGTTTGGAATAAACAACAGCAATTTATACTTAAATACAGTCATGAGGACAATGCCTTAGAAATTCTGGCAGGCGTTTGGGTCTTCAACCAGTTCATGAAAAGTTAGTGAAAGCAAAAAAACCTAACACTTAAATTTATTTATTTTGACTTACACTATATGGACAAAAAGTACTGCACTCATTGCCACAGGTGTATAAAATCAAGCACCTAGTCATGCAGTCTGCCTTTACAGACATTTGTGAAAGAATGGGTCATTCTAAAAAATTCACTGAATTCAAGCGTGGTACTGTAACAGGATGCCACCACTGCAATAAGTCAGTTGGTGAAATTTCTTACCTCCTAGATATTCCACCATCAACTGTAAGTGGTATTATTGCAAAGTGGAAGCGTTTGGGAACAAGTGACAGAACGCATAAAGTTACAGAGCGGGGACGCTGAGTGCTGAAGCACAAAAAAAAAAAAAGTGCATAAATGTCTCCAACACTTTGCTGACTCAGTAACTGCAGAGTTACAAACACTCTTATGTCATGTGTTTCCATGGCCATAGGTGTAATGAGTAAGTGGTCCAGTAATTTTGCCCATATAGTGTAGCTTACCCCAAACTAACAAAACATGAGTCATTATGATGCTAGTTTTTGGATGACACTAACATATCACCTCATAGGAAGCTAAAAGTGGCAAGCTGTGTTTATGTGGGCTTATGCTCTATGACGTCATTTCTTGTCATCCTGTGCCGCACTCTGTTACAGTAAATGCAGGTCTAACCTCCAGAACGTTCTGCTGGTTGGGGTCTAATATGAAATGAAAGGTCTCGTTCCATTTTGGGTTGATGTCGTTGTCTATGTGCTTGGTTCTCTTTCTGCTTTCAGGAGCCGTCGGGACGAACAGCTCCACATACGGATCTGGAGTGTCCACTGCACACACAAACAAGTTCAACAGGGTTACTCCTCAGCAGAAACCCAAACTCAAAATACCCCCCACCCAAACCATCATGAGTGCGTCTGTATGTCTTTTGCCAAGATCGAAAATAACATACATACATGTAGCATACATGAGTGTGTGGCAAAAAATTTTATATAAGGACTTACGCAGGTCACCCAGCGCTCCCTTGGTGACATTCTGAGCTCGAGCAACGGTCACTGTGAATCTGTGAGAAAACTGCTGTTCCACCTGCAATTTGGACATTCAGAGTTCAGTCTGGCTTCACTGCCTTATGAGAGAAAATAAGACCAGCCGATATGAAAACAAAATTAACAAATCAGATTACACAGCTAAGTAGGCATACAGTTACAGCCTGATGTAAGCTGTTTCAGTGCAGTTTAATCCGCCAATCAGTGAGGACATCAGTGAGAACATCTGGGTTTTTTGGCAGGTTCACACTGAATGCCATTCCCACTGTGAAACGCTCCCATTCAGGATACTCTTCCCAGCTGTCTTCAGACTGTGCTATGACAGCTTCCTCCTTGCACTGTGACAGCATTCCAAAATTTGAACCCCTTTTCTATGTACCTATGTACCCTTCATGGATGAGTATTTATTCATTTGGGGAACACACTGTAAATCCTTTGTATGTTTTAGAACAACCCTTCCAACTCAGTTTTGAGAGATTTCCCTTTTACTATCTTACTATATTCCCGAAGTCTTGGTAGCACAACATAATGACAAAAGATGTAAATTACTTACCAGAATGTCACTCTTTTTAACACAATTTTCTCCAAGCTTTAATTTCCCTTCCCAGTACTGTTTGCCATAAGTAACCAGCCTTTACAAAAATAATTACAGCATGGTTTATTTCTCCTTTCCTCTTGTTCCCTACACTCTTGTTTTCTTGCACTATGCTTGCCTTTAAGTACCAGTATCAATATCTATCTGTTATTTTTACCTGATTCATCAGTGGAATTACACTCTAAGTGGAAGGCTGTAGGATAGTTTTACCAAACATGCTACAGGTCAGTTTGTGCACTCTCAGCTCTAATGTTGAAAAGTATTGGATGTATAAGTTCAAATACAGCTACTTGAATGTCACAGCAGTGTTCCATTTATCATTTATAAACACCCATTGCTAATCTCACACACTGGATTTCTGCTCTTACTTATAATCTGTTAGTTAAATGCAGTTTGATATTGCGACTATTCATAAGTGTCCTTAAAACATTTCTGGTTTCTGACAGCCTTTTACACACCCTTAAATTATTATTTATATTATAATATTATTTATAAAAGACTATTCAGTTTCAACTAAGGTTTACAGATCTGTAAAACAGGAAGCACTGTGAGACTCTTTTTAAAGTTGTAAAGCAGCTCTCCTCTCACCCCTTCTTGTTAAAAGGATGTTTTTCTCCTCTACTATCACCAGTTGCCTGCTCGGGTAAATTGTTGAGTGTTTCTCTATAACACTGTGAGGTTTGGACCTTATTATCAGAAGTGCTGTGAGATTAGTAATTTGGCACTAAATAAATTAAATTTAAATGAAATTAAGCGATAGTATTCATAATTCAGATGTCACACACATAAACTAAACAACCCCCTTTGAACCTTGGAAGTGAAAATGGCCTTGATGCTGGTATGCTTATTGTCATGCTTGCACTCAAGGTTTTGGCCAAAGATAAGGGGATTTATTTAAATAGCAGTAAGCAAAGGCTTTCCATGGAATGATTTGTGTCATGGTTGAAACGACTGGAATCTCTCCACTTTTGTTTGAGCTTGACTCTGCTTTACAATTACATACTGTGCAGACAGGACCATGTCAATACTCACAATTATGTTGGAAGCCATTGTGATGCCAGGTGAGCAATTCGCAGGAAAGTCTTCGTCAAGATGTGAACTTTAGGTCAAGAGAACATCTCGGTCACAAGCTGAGAGCCTGAAAGATGAAAGAAAGAACCCGAGCATTAGTGTAAATGCAGGATTATAGTTTAAACAGGCTGATAATATATATATTTTTAAAAACTACCCTATTAAATGTGTGATGCGTTGAAATTAAAAGAAAAAAAAATGTTTGCCATTATTACAACAGTTTACACTCAGTCCACAAAACAAGAAGGCAGAGGGATCTACTTTTGTTCAGAGCTGTAGCAAATAGGCATATTACTGTTTCAGTCTCTGAAGAGGATGTGCCTTCCCAATACATTCATCCATGGTGCTAAACCAAAATTATACAACTCCACTACAGTGCTGAGGCATATTACTGTATCTCTTGAAAGGCTACCTTTCCTAAAGTAAACAAAAAGAAATTGCTGTGGAATTAAAAAAAAAAAAGCAAGCTGCTTCAGAAAGATCAGCAAGGGCAAGGGGAAGTCTGCTGCGCCACAAAGTCATGATAAGAGGACTGGGCCAATAGAAAATGCTTGTGTGTGTATGTCTAAGTACACCACAAACATGTAAAGAGAGTGAAAAAAAACGTGCCAGTAAAGGGAGGTGGATCTTTCATAAGTACAGCTGAAGAAATATGGTTTTGTATAAAATGCTGTATGGCAAAATATAAAACTTGGTGTGCATTTGCAGCATAGATGGCAAGGTGATTATTCTTAGCAACATGAATGCTTTCTTTTTATAAACACACATATGTTGATATGAAATTTGCATAGAGAATGTGTGAGAGCACAAGTGATAGCATATCAAGGTCACCAGCCTTTTCTCAGCTGCTCACCAAAGTGTGTAATTACTGAGGGGACTGAGAGCACGTAGAGCGTCTGTGTGTTCACAGAAGTGGTCACGTACTTTACAACAGTGGTCCAACTTTTAACAGTGCCAGCTCACTCTGCCCTTGTTCTGCTGCATACAATGAGTGCATGCAGACTGCAGAGCCCTGCAAGTGTGCCAGGGTAACCAAAACACTACATGGTACTAAATTTCCATATGAGGATGCAGAATGTGACAGAGACATGCAGCAACCAGCTATAATGCAAAACAGCTGCAGCAATTGTAGCTTTCAAAGATACACAGTAAGGCTACTCCTGAGCAAGTGTACTCTCACAAAAGATGAAGGTGGGAAGAACGACTTCTATGAATCACTGTACATTGCTCAAAAGAAAGATTACAGTGAGGAGCCATTGCAATTTAGTTCTTATATGGATTATAGGCTTCACACAAAACTTGTCATTAGGAACGATTAACAGGCTTTGCATTATTCTTATTAGCTGGGTAGATTAAGCCCAGATCAGACAAGGCTTGAATATGTTATGAGTGTGTAACACGCGATGGTGAGTAATGTCAATAAGAGAATAATGTGTGGTGAATGCTGTTAATTTGCATCCATGTAAGCATAAAACACGATGCGCAGTATATAAAGGTAGGCCAATGAAAACGTTAGTTTATATAAATTCTTTACTCTGTTTTACTTCTGTGTACTTGCGCTGATCTGTCCTACTTAAAGCCTATTATGTATATTCACACACTGGCGTTTGAGTTTCCTTGTCTTCGGAGCTGCGTAAAATTTGAGCCTTCGCTGTTTAACCCATTAGTAGCAACAGTTAAATTACGTCCAATCCTATTTGCCAAACCGCATCAATGTGTCTAAAAAGGAAAGGAAATATCAACGTACCTTGGCAGAAGCATTCAGCTCACAAATCCCGTAAAAAGTGACATGTTGAAACGAGAATGTCGTTCCACCAGCGCAGGAGAGGAGCTAGAGGAGGTGCCACTGCCCCCCCACACCCGGCAGTGAGCAGGATCGTAGCTTATCACGCTTACAGCAGCAACAACAATAAGAAAAATGCTACGGGAAGACAATAAAAATACAGCGAGGTTCAAATTCTGGCTAAAGAAAAAAATTGGATGAACAGAAAAAAGTTACGGAAATCTCCGAGGAGCAGTCAGACTGTGACTCAGCTGCTGTCTGTCCGCGCACAATTCTCCAACACAAGAGGGCGGAGGCGAGTTTCTGAGTAAGTGCTTGAAAAAAAATGAATTAGTACATCGAATAAAAAAACACAAGACACAGTTCCTGTTCCAAAAGCAGTCAAAAAAAGTAGTCAGTAGAAGTCAGTAGTAAGTAGTCAAAAAAATCCCCGTTGGACCACCCTGCTTCTGTAGCCGTGCTTTGGAAAGCGGGGAAAGCGTCGTCGGCAGCTGTTAATAACAGTAATAATTCATTTATTCAATAAAAAAAGAGATAGATGAGCCTTATACTATCACATTATTTTGCTACATAAACAAACTTAATTTTTTTTACCAGTCAAGTAGTACCCTAGCATTTGTACTCCAATGTTCCTTTATGTTTGTTCATACAAGTTATGGAGGCTACAGATATTTAACTCCCCCTCTTGTGGAAATGCGTTTTATAGCCAGCAATTATTATATAATTATTAATGTTCCCTGAATTATATAATAATTCAGGGAACATGAATTCAAATCATGTATTTCTAGGCGTTTTTATGGGGATAAAAGCCCCTGTAAATACGAAAGTTTGAACTTTTCAGACGCATGTAATAAGTTAATTAAGTTAAAAGGAAGAGGGAATATAAAATCGGGAAAACGTTAAAACTGCCAGTAGTATCTGCTTGGTGGTTAAAAAAAAAAAAAAAAAAAAGTACAATCAAGTCCATTCTTATAAAGGATAATGGTCAGATTTTAGATTGTGAAAGAAGAGGGCATGTGTTTCATCAATGACTGAGAGGAGAGGGAGGAGTCAAACTGACGGGGACTGGCCATTTGTGCATATAAACTACAAGCACCTTGTGGATGTTCATGATTTCAGCCTCGTCGCGGGAGCCAGAGAGCAAAAATTCAAGAAATCTGGATCTCACAGAGATCATGAACAAGCTCACATTTGCGTTTTTCCTGTTGGCACTGGGCTTTCTTGTCTGCGAAGGGGGTAAGCTGAGGAAACTGGAAATTATTTCTAACAGTTTAGAAGCTATGAATTGGAAGTAATGAAGTTAGCTATTATTGTTATTATTATTAAATGTTGACATACGTTTTACAAAAACGAATAGCCTAATAAGATGTGTTATTGTGTTGTGTTGAATTCTTAGTAAATGTCCAACCTTATCTGTTACAGTTAACCCATGTTGCTCACAGCCATGCCAGAACCGGGGTGTCTGCACAGCACTGGGCTCAGAAAAATATGAGTGTGACTGCACACGCACAGGGTATTACGGACACAACTGCACAACACGTAAGTATGAAAAGTACACATGAAGTGAAACTAAAATTAGGGTGTGTTTGTGGTGAAGACTTGTTCAGCTAATTAATTTTCTCTCTTGGCCTTTACAGCTGAATTTTTCACCTGGATCAAAGTGTCTCTGAAGCCCTCACCCAACACAGTCCATTACATTCTAACCCACTTCAAGGGCTTCTGGAACATCATCAACAACATCTCATTTCTCAGAGATGCCATCATGAGATATGTCCTGACATGTAAGTCTCTCTCTACCCAAAGACAAAATGAAAAGTGGATTGGAAAGTTTTTCTTTAAATAACACTTAAATAATTTGTACAGCAGCTTGCGGAGAAGCAGTTGTAATGTTTATACTAAATGAAAGACTAATATGGTTTTTCCTTTCTCTAGCTCGAGCCCACATGATTGATAGTCCTCCAACTTATAATGCGGATTATGATTACAAAAGCTGGGAAGCCTACTCCAACCTTTCGTACTATACACGTAGCCTCCCGCCTGTGCCAGAGGATTGCCCAACCCCTATGGGAGTAGTAGGTGAGTACACTCTCTGCCTTTGGAGAACCAGTTTTCTCAGATTCTTAAGATACTGAACAAAACCGTCTTAGTCCAGTTGCATCACAGGAAGTGCACATATCAAAATTAGCTATTCTCTTAGATCTGTTATAGAACGACTAAGGGAACGCAGCAAAACCTGCCCCTACAAGCCCAAACCAAACCACTTTTTGCATTGAAAGTATTAAATAGCCCCTAAGAGCTGTAATTTTCCTACTATAAAAGTGGCTTGTTTTTTATATTGTAGTGCTTTGTGCTCACTGAAATGTTGTCATTTCCAGGTAAAAAGGAGCTACCTGATGTTAAAGTTCTGGCTGAGAAGCTCTTAATGAGGAGACAGTTTATACCAGACCCACAGGGCACCAGCTTGATGTTTGCATTCTTCGCACAGCACTTCACCCACCAGTTCTTCAAATCTGATATGAAGAGAGGACCTGCTTTCACTGTGGCTAAAGGCCATGGGGTGAGTTCAGCAGATCCCAAGAAAAATTGGACACAGAGACCACATTTTTGAAAAGGAAACTTATTTTAATATGAAGCATGTTTAATTGGTGTATTTTATGGTTTCAGGTGGACCTCAGCCACATTTATGGTGACAACCTGGAGAAGCAACACAAGCTCAGACTCTTCAAGGATGGCAAGCTTAAATATCAGGTATGAAAAAAAAGACAGCTGTACTTTGGGCAGTCAAATAGTGCACACCATGTGTTCCTCACAGTTGTTTCCTCTCTTGCATAACCCTCCAGATCCTGGATGGAGAGATGTACCCCCCAACAGTTAAGGAAGTAGGTGTTGAAATGCATTACCCTCCTCACGTCCCAGATTCTCACCGCTTCGCTGTTGGCCACGAGGCATTCGGCCTGGTCCCCGGTCTGATGATGTATGCCACCATCTGGCTCCGCGAACACAACCGTGTGTGTGACGTATTGAAAGAGGTCCACCCTTACTGGGATGATGAAAGGCTCTTCCAGACCACACGGCTCATCCTAATCGGTGAGTTAAAGAAATTCAGATATCTGCACAGAACTGGTAAAAATACTTGATATTATGTAGTTGGAAGGTTAGAAAGGAAAAAAAGAAAAAAGAAAATAAAAAAATGGTTAGCAAGGGAATTTTTGAAAAAGGAAGTTGTACTTCTTATTTTTTTACTCACCAATGACCCTGTTGCACACAGTGAAGCATTTCAGGAAGCAGATTTACTGAGACTTAAGACTTTCTCTTCAACATCAGAAAGAGGAAATATGTTTAACCATAGGGACTCCACTTTGGGTTTACCAACCCTACATACAAGCAACAATAACTGAATCATATTTTAAAGTGGAGTGACTTTTAACATTTACAGTTTTTGCATTATATAAAGCATTAAATTATTTGTCTTGCAGGCGAGACCATCAAAATTGTGATTGAGGACTACGTGCAGCACCTGAGCGGGTATCACTTCAAGCTCAAGTTTGACCCTGAGCTGCTCTTTAACCAGCGTTTCCAGTACCAGAACCGCATTGCATCTGAGTTCAACACCCTGTACCACTGGCACCCTCTGATGCCTGATAGTTTCCACATTGAGGAGACAGAATACAGCTACAAACAGTTCGTCTTCAACACCTCAGTGGTGACTGAGCATGGCATCAACAACCTGGTGGAGTCATTTACCAAGCAGATTGCAGGACGGGTAAGAACTGTTAAAGCTCTCATGGCAGCAGTTAGACTGAAACATGCAAGACCACTGTTGCTCTAAGGCTGCATAACTTATATTTCATATGCTTTTTTAGGTTGCTGGTGGTCGAAATGTCCCAGGAGCCATCCTGTACGTGGCCATTAAGTCCATAGAGAACAGCAGACAAATGCGTTACCAGTCCCTTAATGCCTACAGGCAACGATTCTCCATGAAGCCCTACAGCTCTTTTGAAGACCTCACAGGTGAGACAAATTCAGCATTACTTAAAAAAATCTAATATTTGTAGCCTGAAAATATAACAAAAACAAGCTGTTATTATTGCTGTCTCAAGCCAGCAATGATTGCTGCATTAATATCTTCGTCATGAACTGATACTTATTACTATAAAGTGGGCTTGAAAAACTTGTCTGCATGCTTCAGAATACAGTTCATGCAATACTTTACCTATTATTAAGGAAATGGCTCGGACTGCCCCAGCAGTCACCAGCAGCTTTGAAGGTTAGGTATTTATTTCTGTGACTCTGAGAACCAGATGTTCATTTCATCCTGGGGTAGTGTAAGCAGACTGTCATCACACCAGGCGAGATATAAACAGACAGGGGAGACCCCCTACTTTTAGAGCAGAAGATTTAAACTTTTCAAGAGACAAATGTTGATTAAAAACTAACTTTGATTTACTGTATAAGTAAAGAAAAAAGCTTGTGTGTGCTTGTGAAAAGATTAAAAGAAGGAAGTAGTAAAGGCATGCTGGATTTGAATCTGTCAAAACACAGAGGTCAGATTTAGATTAGCTCCAAGCATTCCAGCTGCTGAGGAGCCAGAGGGGGAAGCCAGATTGTATCACTGACCAAAACTGTTTGTTGATTTGTGTTATTCAGGGGAGAAAGAAATGGCTGCAGTGCTGGAGGAGCTGTATGGAGACGTTGATGCTGTGGAGCTCTACACAGGCCTGCTGGTGGAGAAACCCAGACATAACGGCATCTTTGGGGAAACAATGGTGGAGATGGGGGCTCCTTTCTCCCTTAAGGGCTTAATGGGTAATCCCATCTGCTCCCCGGAGTACTGGAAGCCCAGCACCTTTGGAGGCACAGTGGGCTTTGACATTATTAACACCGCCTCCCTACAGAAGCTTGTCTGCAATAACGTGCGGGGTCCCTGTCCCATGGCATCCTTTCATGTGCCCGATGTCAAAGAGACCGGGTCCATGATCATCAACTCAAGCACATCACATTCACGTGGCAGTAACATCAACCCCACAATCATTTTGAAAGAAAGGACTACTGAGCTCTAATTTAGGACTAATTTAAGATTTTTATTAAGACATGTTTTTATATTTTAATGTATTTATTTATTTATTTTTGTATTTATATTTTATATTTATAGCATAAGATTAAACAGTTCAAGAACAAAAGAACTATATATATATATATATATATATATATATATATATATATATATATATTTGTTGTTTTTTTTTTTTTAAAGTGAG
>VUQI01033046.1:0-13574 GCA_015106735.1 Paratilapia polleni | reverse complement strand
GCAGTTGAGATAAAGCAACAGAAGTGATTGAAGTGGGCGTTTTTTTTGTTTTGTTTTGTTTGTTTGTTTGTTTTTTTGTTTTCTGCTTTGGCTCGTTACTCAAGACAGGTTAACTTTTTCTCACTCGAGGACCTGCTGCTGCTTCTGCTACCAGTGACAGCTCACTCGACAGGGTGAGTACTGCTGAACTCTAACTTCACCTCCTCCCTCAGCCTCTTTACTCAATTGAGTCTTTTTCTTCCGTGTTGTCTCTCTGTGTGGGTGTCACTCCCTCTGATCTGTCTCTGCAGTTTGACATTCGCTTATTGATCTTTTTCCCTCTAGAGCTCTGTGTGTGTGTGTGTGTGTGTGTTTGAGAGCTCACTTTTTCCCTCTTAAGGTTTAAAGTCAGGACTGTGTGTGCATGTCCATAAGACAGGCTTGAACAAGATGAAACACAAATCTTTCTGCAGGGGAGCCATACAAACCTTTTCCTCTGCAGCTCACATTCATGTACTCTTTTAGTTAATTATCCTATGGCCCCAAACTTGGACAAGTAGCCTCTCATTTGCTGCCATAAGCGTGGAGGTATTTTCTATTTTTTGCTGACGATAAAAAACAAAATGTCAGTATGAAACTGAAGCTGTCCCACAGCCGTAAAAATGACATCATCATCATCTTCATCTAGTGTCCCATTCAAGTCATCTCTACCCACAGATGGCTATTTATGGAGGCATCCACCCTTCAAAACACTCCCATTCGCTGAAATATGTGCCCTGTGGTTTGGATTTCAGTCTGTTTGAGGTCTTTTCATTAAGCCTGCGATCCTGATCCTCATGTCGAGGTTTATGAACACACCAGCATCCCAATTGGGAAACTTTAAGATCGAGCTGGGATACGATCAGACGTTTCCCGACGTTATTCGAGCTAAAAAATTTTTTTTACATAAAATTCTTGTACTAAGCAATAAATAGTTTTGCTTTTTTATATTAAATACATTTTTAGTTGTTGATTTAGTGAAAAAAAAGCCTGACTGCTGGTCTGTACATGAGTGTGTTATTATCTCATGTCTTATGTCAGCTTATGGTAAGGCTTCTTAGGAAATAAATGCACCCATGATTTGTATCTTGTTGTTTTGCAAATTACGTTACATATGGATGTCCTTCAGAAGCTAATGGACTTTCAGCACGCGAGCTGTGCACTCTCTTCAGTGGGGAACTAATGGAAAACTCTTAAGGGTAAACTGGTGTTAATGGGATACCTGCTCACTATGAAGCCTCACTACATGGCTGGGATGAATTTGTTTTAGTTTGTCTTTGCGCTGTCAGTACAAACGGTTTGCTGCTATTATTTTCTAGCTTTTACCATCATTTCTATCAGTAATAATGATGTACTTCCCCGTCCTTCTACCCATGTTTTAAACAAACCCTGAACTGTGAGTGGAAAATAACATAAAGTAGTTCCTCAAACTGTCGGCAAACATTGGGGCAATAGTTGGGGCAGTTGTGGCTCAGGAGACAAAGCTGATTGTCCACTAATTGTTATCAGGACTCCAGGAGATTGGGATCGAACCACCGACCTTCCAAAGTGTCCTTGGGCAAAATACTGAACCCAAAGACTCCCTCCGTCAGTATGTATGACTGATTGAGAAAGTGCTGTGAATGCAGCCTGTAGTGTAAAGTGCTTTGAGTTCTCGACAAGACTTGAAAAGCACAGTTTACTTACACAGGCTTTCTTGTTTGAATTACTATAGATTTTCCACACACACAGTGTGGTGTGCAGTGCAAGATTATTGGTAAGTGTTTGGCTGCATTTAAGCTTTTACATCCCAAAGATTAGACAGTCAGATCTGTTTGTTTCTTGACCTTCATAATAGCACAGTGACTGTTTTCTTAGTATACAGCGTTATCATAACTGCAGAAAGATTACCAAAATACTGCAGAACAACACATACCAGCAATTACACTTTAAATAAATCTGTATCTACTATTCCATACAAAACATTGCTCAGATGTGGAAATCACAGTTGTATTCATATTGACAGATGCTGTCACATAATGGGGGGAAAAATCCCTGAAATGAGACAGAGAAAGTGGATCTCAGTGCATCTCCACAGCAGCTCCATTTCTGTCAATATTTTGAGTATAAATAAGGGAAATCCTACAGCGAAACTACCATTAATCTGTTTTTCCCATCCACGAGTCCATTGCTCTCATTCAGCCCATCCACACCCTGCTTATCCATAGACCGCTGTATACGTTAATCATTAATTCACTTTTGTCTCTACATGAGTTCATACGGCTGTAAAACAGCTTGCCAGAGAAGAGGACTCTGAACAAGCTGAACTTCCAAAACATCCATAAATCGAGTGGGAAGATTAGGCACAGTTTTGATGAAACAGAAACTGAGATGGTTTGGAGATAATAGTGCACTGCTGTTATTTTTGTGTGGGTTTGTGATTGACTGTGAAGGCATCTCCAGGTAAACGGAGTGACACAGACAGGCATATCCTGCCTTATCCCTTCATACGTACTCACATGTGCGCTCGATTACAACGAAGCGGCTCTCGGATTACCACCGTGGCTGTTATCCTATTACAACAGAGATGTTGTAGGCTGTCATCTGTGTGCGATATCAGACAGTCTAAACAAAGGAAGGTGTCTCTCACTCACTCAGACGTTCACTCAGGTGAACACGTGTGCACGCGTGCTGCCGCGGCGTGTGTTCACACCTGTACATTCCTTGTCTTGAATTTCACTCTGAGCGTTTACAAAACATGACATGTACAGTTTGAGAAGGGGGCGCTCGTGCCCGCTTTTTTTTTTTTTTAAGATAGCGGGTTTTAGGTTTGGTGTCATGAGATCACTGTCTTTGGATAAGGATTCTTGCTGACAGCAGAATGGAGGAATTGATTACATACTGATAGGGATTTTGGAGGCTAGAGGCTGGGCACCAATAAGCAAACTCTGAACTCTTAAACCCTTCCCTCAGCATTGAGCTAGTCAAAGAAAGGAGTGGCTGCTGGTCTACATGATTATGACTTATGAGCTGCTTAAAAGAAAACCTCTAGGAGAGCATGTATATACAACTACAGTCTACAAAGAACTCTGGCAGAATAAACCAGATGTACAGTATATCTTTTTTTTTTTTTTAAGACTCATATCTGTGTTTCCAGTTTACTTTTATGACTGTTTTTACAGCCCCCTTAATGCGGTTACCGCTATGACTCACTGGTCATGGACTAAAATAAATTTCCCTCTGACAAAAACGACTGCATCTCCTTTTTCTCATTTTGGCAGACATAAAGCCTGTCAAAGAAGTCCTGGTGAATAAAAGCATTTTTCTGCTGTCAGTGAACATGCCTGGCTGTCTTTTGATCAGTGAGAAGCCACAGTAAAAATAGCTAGAATAGTGTTTTCGTCATCAGTTCTGCAAGGAGCAAAAGACAGGCCGCCCACCACCAGCAGCCTGCTGTGTACCTGCTCCAAGACACAGCTGAAAGGAAGCTGCCACTGGCCTGATTACAGCCTGCTTTAGATGTGACAAGATGTCTTAGCTGTCGGTCCTGGAAGCTTCTCCCTCTGGTCTTGTAAGCCTCAGCAATACATGAATGCTGATTACAGCAGGCCAGATGAGGTCCGGTTTGTAATTGCGTGCAGCTCACCGAGTGACGCATTCAGTCCTTTACTAAAAATGTGCATCAGAAACCTCAATTAAAAAGGGAAATGATGCCAAACCTTCAACTAGAAAGAATAAGTTATATAGTGAAAGACAGACAACAACACTTGAGAGGTTTGTGCGCCCTGTTTGAACTTTTACTTTTAAATCCAAATCTTTTACAATGAGGTTAGTTGATTATTGCAAACCATGCAGTATTTGGTTTGTTGTATCTTTTGCATCAGCAAAAATGTTAATTTACATATTTTGTTTGCTATATCTGTACATAGTATATAGAATTATTTGGATATGGATTGCCATGAATCAGAAGGAGGAACTTTGTTTTCTTTTTTTTGTTGCCATAATTTGATTTTAAAATGGGTAACAGTACTGTGAGTGAATTCACCTCATGCCTTTATGGCTGTCTGCCCTCTTTACAGTTAGCCTTATTTAAGTCCCAATAAGGAAGTTAACAATCTTTTTGTTACTACCGAGCCAATAGAGAAGAAAAGAAGTCATATAAACCTGATAATCACCAGGAATGTGTTTTCAAAATAAACTGCAGGGATTCCCAGCTTTGTCAGATATCAGATGAGCTTCACGGACGCCGCCCGTCATGTTCCAAATGTGTTCATTTGATTTGATGTTAAACTACTTTAAACAGTCATTTGAACACTCTGCATTTAGGGCAACTTTGCTTAACGTAAACTTGAATTTTACATTTAGCTGAATATTTTCCTGTTTTCCAATTAACTGTAGTTGCTCCCTAATTTATCCATCATTTTAGCAAACTGTTTAAATGTTGTTTTAAATCTATTAGCTATCCCTAATAACAGTATTGGGGGAGCCAATTTGAATTGGTAGGTTCCCAAGTTAGTAGTTAACTCACACTTCAGTGAAGGACAGCAAAAATAACTTGGAGAGAAATCTAGTAGAAGCTCAAACTAATTTTGAAAAAGTGAATACAATATCTTACAATAATACACCAAATCTGTCTGTCTGTCTGCAGACTCCTCCTACACCATCAGGGGTTGAGCAACCAAACTTTTAATTTCACAACAATAACATCTAATTTATGTCCACAAAATTTGAATCTTATGATATATATGATGTATTCGGACAGCATCACATTGCCCGGCAACCACCTAACAATGGACTAAAATGACATTTATATAGTAGAGCATTGTGGGGGGACCCACAAACATGAGCTAATTTTTATACAGTTTTTATCCCATGATTATCTTCTCTTTATTTATGTAAACAACATCTCCCACCCCTACTTTTTTTTACTTTTCTCAATGTGATTAAGTATATCGGTTTGCCAACAGCACAGACAGTACTGTAGCATGGGCATGTACTAGGGATGCTCCCAGACAAAAGAAATCCACTATTCACCTTTGGTTTTGTTTAACCTCCTGAGACCCGAGCTCTTGTTTGGGATGCACTGTTAATTTCTCCTAGCTATTTGAGATTTCTTGGACCTGATAAGTACAAAAACTAAGCTTCCTGTTTGAATAGGAAGAGTCACTTCATTACATAGACGTTACATAATTTCCCCCCCCCCAAAAAAGTATGTCATCATACGGGATTCAGTTTATTTTACAGCACAACAGAATAAAGTCAACATTGCTTAACAATATATAAACATTATATTGAGTAGAATGAAGTATAAGGTGCAGAAAAGCCAAAATTTAATGTCCACATATGTGGACACAGGGTCTCAGGAGGATATAGTCAGCTTGTTCTGCTCAAGATTAAAAATGTAAGTTTTGTCAGAGGAGTTAGTTGAGCATCATATATTGGTATTGTAGTGCTGAGTCCTCCTTGGGCTGGGACATTTGATGAACTGAGCAACGGCCGCACATTTGCATGTGCATTACGCAAAGGTTAAGCATGTTGTGCAGGCTGGCTGATGAATGCATTACCTGGGTCTTTAACGAGAGCAGTCAAAATGAAAGAAACAGGGGGTGGGGCTGGTTAAAGGGGTTCAAATACAGTAGAGAATTGTAATGGAAATATAATCATTTTCCTTTCATGGCTCAAAGTTATTTTAATCTACATGAAATACTATGCAAGTATGAAGTATATTTGCAAAGTATATTTAAACTACAAGTTTAATTAAAAGCCTTTTAAGAGCATTTTCATTACTTTTAGCATTACAGTTAATCTAGTTATCTACTGTATATTAACGATTATTCCAATGGAATCCTGAACTGAACCTTTGGACTAAGGGAAAAGGGAATTTGAAGATGTGTCATTTGGTCCTGTGAAACTGTGGTAGCCATTTTTCCTCAGTTTTCTGGATGTTTTACAGGCAAAAAGATGAATCAGTTAATCAAATATAAGTGTGTGTGTTAATTGAATAAACTTAAATTGGTAGATGGAGCTCTGTGATAATTTTATGGGGAAACTTTAGTAAAAGAAATAGAAGATGCACCATTATTTAAGTTATTCTAGGCTACTTTTAGTATTTAGGTTATTGAGGATGAGCAGTGTGTTTTTGACCTAGCAGCAATTGCTGACAAGGTAACGGTGATAATAACGGTCTTATGGTTGCGAATGATAATGTCTGAGCGGCAATCAGACTCTTAGACACATGAGAAGTTTAAATCCTTTCACAGGTAGGGAAGCATTCCAGTGTGACAGCACGAGGCTCTCTGTGACAGCCTCAGGGTAGGAGGTGAGAGGTGAAATGATAAACTGAGGCATGAAGTCATGCTCCACACCTCTGTAGCATTCTTCTTTGCTTTCTCTAAACCTGATTTTTCTCCTTCTGTTGGTCTAAATCCTTGCTTCTTTTCAGCCACACCTGCATCAGGCTAAGCATGTATTTATTTAGCCATCATTTGACAAATCAATGGGCAGTCGGCATAAATCAGAGGAATGATGTCACTGTTTTTAGTGACAGGAATTGTTTTAGGTTGGGTTCACACCTCCTCTTGTTCTTTGATGTTTCTGTAGCTATCTAACTACTCTCTATGTCTACTTGTACATCGTTGGTTGAATCCATTTTTGCCTTCTTGTCCATCAGCCGCCTTCCACCCCTAATTCATAAGTAATGAACATGCAGCCGGCAGGCAGAAAGCCAGCCAGAGTAGCAGAGCAGACATGCTGGCTAGCCAGGCTTCGTCCCAGTGGACCAGAGCCACTTATCTCTCACTATAATGACATATGCATCGACTGGCTTAAGGGAAGTGGCTAAAAAGAGAGTCAGGATTTGGGAAGTCTTGCAGGTTTTTTCTCCTTTCACATGAAGTGTAATAGAGAGCTTTAACACATTTTGATAATACTGGAATTATTAAGACAAACCATCTGTTTGTAATACAAATACAAAATAGAATTACAATCATTACTATGGATATTGTCATTCACAACATGTACACAGATGATCTGATATGGAACAAGAACTGAGAGTAATAAAGAATCAAACTGATCTTAGACTTCCTTAAAACTTTATATACTTAAAAACACATTTTTTAAAATTATTCTCCCAACCAAATGCAGTATGTAGATTGTTGTACTTTAGATAAGCCTCTCATAACTAGCTTTATATTTATAAGTCTATAAATAAAAACAGATGTGCTTAAAATAGGTGAAAGATTGTTGCTAAAAGAGAGACCCTGAGCTGCTCTTTTTTTCTACCTTGATACATTTAATTCATATTCAATAACTCGCTCAGTGGTGTCTTACTTATTTTTAGATATATAACACTTTTATCTTGGATGCTTTGAAGTACTAACGCGGAGAGAAACTTGCTGTCATAATGCAATTTTAAATATCTTTATAATGCACAAGTTTTCATGTTGTAGTTTAGATGCTCACCAGACGTATGCTGACCTAAAATACAACCCATGAAATCAAAATGTCTCTGTTTGAATGCTTGTTCCATTACACCATCATTAAATGCGTTGCACTGAGCCATTACATGGGACCCAACCAGTATATCTTATTTCCAAATGAAGTGAGAAGTTATCTACCAGCTACTGTCAGACTGTTTGCTCAATAATTGTTTCACCACATTCTTCCTGGACAAGAAACGCTGGATAATTGGCATATAAAAACAAGCGAAAACCACATCATTGACACATAATGACAATAAAAATGGGACTAAAATACTACCCTGTGGAACACCACAAGATATGCACTATTGGCCTGAGATAACTTGTGTCCTAAACTTAACTGTTCACAGTGCTCTGAAAGTAACTGTGTCATTAATACACCCCAATACAGTTCAACTAAAGCTTAAAAAAGATACAAACATGGAAACTGAAAAGGATAGGATAATAAATGTTCTTTTTTCATAGTTATACAGGGTCATATGTTTTTGTTATTTCTCCTCTTTGTCCTAATTACTTGTTATGTTAACATCATGTTTGATTTGAATGAAGTGATGACATGAATACACATATTTGTGGAGGGAAAAAAAAGTAAAATTATTTTCATTTAATTAAATGTCTCTTGCTGGGCTAAACTGATGGTGCATACTACATGGGCCATGGACAGCTGAGTTCCCTGTTGGACACCAGGCCAGATCTTTCCTACATGTCACTGCTCTTTTACCCCACGCTTCCTGCCTATCTGCACCTACTGCATAATACATAGAGGCAAAATGGCCCAAAAAGTTACAAATAGTCATTAGAATATATTTAAGGCATAAACTCTTATTGTTGTAATTATGGAAAATACTTATAATTATGAATCAGCAGCACTTACAAACTCCTAATTTCACATATTTGCTGCTCATTAACCTTTTGGTTAATGACCAGCTCTTTATACGTCTAACAATGAACTGAGACACCACAGAAAAGAGCTAGCATGCTGCATATGTTAGCATCCCTTAAATAAATGAACCCTTTGTTAATTTGACGCTCCATAGGTCCTGAAATAACCCTGCAGAGCATGGCCCAGTTTTTATTTTATTGTTTACACTTTTACACGCTGGTTTTTGTGTCATGCTTTTTGATCCTCTTATCTAAGTTGTGACTGAGCACCTCTGCAACTAAAACAAAACTTGTGGCACTTTTATTGTTTTATTGTTTAATATTGAAGCCATCGGTGCTTTTGATCTCAAAGGTGTGTGACACAAAAGCAGGTGCTTCTGGTGCAAAATGAGGCAAACGCTGCAAGAGTTTTGTACATTAACAGAGTACTGAGTATTAATTTTGGGGGGGGAATCAGTTCTCTGTCTGATTATATCTACCAATAAATTCTAATCTGCTGTGCTTATGAGAAGGAGCAGGAGGTTTAATGCCTAGAAAAACCTCTGTCATCATAACTGTGTGAGATGGATGACTCTCCTTGACTGACCTCTCTTCTCCTCCCTTCCTGCCTCTTCTCTCAGATGACATGGCGCCCTCAGTACCGCAGCTCCAAGTTCCGCCACGTGTTTGGTAAGGCCGCCACCAAGGAGAACTGCTATGATGGCGTGCCAATCACACGCAGCGTGCAGGACAACAACTTCTGTGCTGTCAACCCACGTTTCCTGGCCGTCATCACTGAGTGTGCCGGGGGAGGGGTCTTCCTGGTCCTGTCTATCCATCATGTGAGTATCTGTACCATGCGGCAGGTTTTCAGGCAGACTGATATGAGAATTTTAAAATGGTATATGCACAATTTACCTCATGATGCTCAAGAGGTACAGGGATAAGGTGTCATTGTTTTCCAGTTATCTCGCTACAAACAGGAGAAAGACCTAGATTCCAGACCTCTGAGTCAAATACTCTGTATCTGCAGTTGCGGTAACTGGCAGTTGTTTTCCTGGGTGGAATAACAATGAGTTTTCTAGGCTGTATTATTAATGAGGGCATGGCCTCCCTGTCCATCCATAAAAAAAAACTGTGACAAAGAGTCTGTGATAGTATGGAAGACATTTGACTTAGGTGTACAGGTAGTTACAAATTTGGCCCTCAGAAATGTTGTCTTTAACTTGGTGTATTTCTTGGATAGTAAAAAAGTTTATGTTAAGATGGCTGTTAAAATTTGCTTCGTTGTTGACTAGAAATTACAGATTCTTGCTCTTACTATGGATAAAATGGGGCAAAACCTAACAAACATCCATCCATCACCAAGCAGAAATTAGCTAATCGCTCAGTTACATTAGAGTGAAACTAGGACGGCAACCTCCTTGCAAATAGTAAAAATTGGTGGTTGCCCAGTGATTGCACTGAATTTTTTTGCTGACTGACCATTTTTGATCGCAAGGCAACCTGCCTCCAAACAATCACGGTCCTACTCGGATTGATTGCAATCACTTGAAGGAACGCAGACAGATTGCCAACACGTTGCAATCAATCTGAGTCAAACTGCATCGATGAGCACAACTCGTCTGCGATGTGTCTCTTTCCAATAGGGGAACTCAACTGGTTACCAACTGGTTGTATTCTGGTTATATTCCTATATAAAAGCAAGGTTGCCGAGCGCCTATGTCATTTTACGGTTAAATCTCCGTCCTGCAGTGACTACGTTACTATTTGTGGAGAAATTTCTGTTTCAAATCTATGGAGTACGAGCTGGACTCTGAATCTAAGTAGTTAACATGAATTTCTGTTTAATGTGAATTTCTGTGTATGTAGACGGCAACAGATTTGCACCACATTTGAGATTTTTGCCAATTTGTCACATTTGAACCCCATTCAGTCACAAACTGATAGTAGACTGATAGCAGACTGACTCCATCTTATTGCCGTCTTGAGGCACCAAAGTCGCTTTGAAGATGTCAGCTAACTACGAGTGGTCGCAGACCGCATCCGAGTCTTCGACGCAACCACTTCAAAAGCAACGGGACTGCAAGTTCATTGCACACGGTTGCAGTAATTTTGGTTGTGCTGCGGTCTCCAGCCACCTAGTGTGACTGCAGCATTACATGATCACAGTGTCAGACACGAAATGGCAATTCAATCAAATTCAGTAAAATCAGGATAAAGAAAACATTGGATTAGTTGTACAAGTAATAGTTGATTCTGCAGCATCTTGTCACATTCTTATTAATTTTATATCAAACCAATTAAGATTTCCACATTAAAAAAAAAACCTCAATATTTCTTTTTCTTTTTTAACAAGACTGGTACAAAAATGGTTTTCATGGCATCTTCATTTCTTTGTTTCAGTCGCTTTTTCTTCAACCTTTATCTTGTTTTCCAAAGAGAGCACAAGAGTTGCAAGCACCAAATTTATTATGAAACTCTTCTGTAAACTTTATAGACTGTAGGAAAGGTGTCTGGTTCTTTCCTCTCTGGTTTAACCATTCATATTTATCAAAAAAAAGTGACTTTTTCAATTTTCACCGTGTGCTCCCCTTAAAGAAGGAGCACACCGCCTTGTACCGAGCAGGTCAAAATTTCACACATACTGTAACTAAAATCAGCCAAAAAGTTCTCACTTCTCGACATTTTTCCACCAGCCTCAGATTAAATGACAGTGGTGGTTTTGGGGGGCAGAATTTTCTGAGGCAACTGTTCAACATCTCTTTTTTTTTTTTTTTTGTCCCTGCATGCACAATACACCTGTGTCAGATTATTGCAGTCAAAAGAATCTCTAAATAAAGGAAAACCCTGTCTGCTCATTCGCTGCAACCTAAACATCACATCATTAGTGTCTCAGTTCTCCCTCACTCTTGCAGACATGATTTATGCATATTATGACACTCCTCACACCCGTTCTGATTGCATTTTCTGTCTCGCTGTACGTCTACAGTCCAGAGTGATTCATCAGCCTGCACACCTCTCTGTACTTTGTCTCTCTGAGTTATCACCGCCCTCCTGGCATGGGTAGGAGTTGCATAGGAGCTTAGGAATGACATAACTCATGTTTTGACACCCCCCCCCTCCCCCTTCACCATTCAGAGGATGTGAAACTTCAGCACTCCCTCCCCTCAATCACCTCCACATCCCACCTCTGTGTGTGCACATACAGATACGCTATTGTTCCGTAAAGAAAGTAGTTAACACATATAAATACGAGAGCACACATTTGACTTTTTTCGTGCATGTGTTAGGCTTGCTGGAAGTTCAAATAATGCTTACATCATTCTCTCGTTCCAAACACACGTTACACACCTACAGGCTAGATTATTGTGCAGGAATGCCAGTTTAAGGGAGGCTGTGCTCATACACACGGCATAATTAGCCAGCCTGTTGAGGCAGAAAATCTTTTATGTTGTAAGAGCATCACTGGGTGTGTGTCAAAAACATTTAGTGTAATTCCACCTTCAGTTTGAGCAGTTAGTTGAGTTGTCATGCAGCTGAAGCCTTCTTGCTAAATGAAATACCCACCCTAACCTGTACAAATCAACACATCAGTGTTTAGATTCTTGGAAACTTCACTTCTCTCTGTGTATCTAGCTGTCAGACTTTGTTAATATAAATCCACCGATTTTTAAACATTAAAACCTTGTGGAGCACTAATTTTAAAGAGAAAACATGTATATACAAGTCTTTAGTGGCTCCAGAGGCAGCTGTGTGGAGTCTGATGAATGCCCTCAAGGGATATCACTCAAGTCAGTATTGGTTGGATAAGATACAAGTTTGAAAGTGAAAAAAATCTGCTGGTGTGGAGTTAGAAAGAAATGAGCTTATCAGATCTCTGCAGCCTGCTGCTCATCTCGAAGTCTAGTAGCTACATTAAACACTACTTTAGCTACTGGTATAATGCACCAGCATC
This sequence comes from Paratilapia polleni, assembly GCA_015106735.1. Taxonomy (NCBI): domain Eukaryota; kingdom Metazoa; phylum Chordata; class Actinopteri; order Cichliformes; family Cichlidae; genus Paratilapia; species Paratilapia polleni. The sequence goes on along the minus strand of VUQI01033046.1, from coordinate 1,280 downwards.
TCAGACTGAAATGAGAATAATGCTGGTTCCCCTGCTTTGATTTTCACCCTGTTTTTTAAATTGTCCATCATGACTCTGACAGTTTTTTAAAGGGGCTGTGCTAAATAAGTGGAACAATCTGTTAAGAATGGACCAAATTTATTCAGTGTGAAAGGAGTTGTTTATACGGGTAAACCTACAGATGCTAACACCAAACAGTTTCACTCAGATTAGAGCTAAAGAGTGTGTCTTTTAGTGTCTGTCTTGGTTTTTATTGTTCTGGTTTGGTCTTAGCTGCCATCAGTGTTGCATCTTGACACAGCCGACCACCCATTTAGTATCATGTAGTAGCTATATCCAGATATTTCTCACAGGAGTTGGTAGAGAGAATAAACACTGAATTCATCAGGTGAAAACAAATGCAACTCCTAGTGAATGCTAATGTTTCTTCATATACAGTCCTGTGAAAAAGAAAGTTTTCACAGGACTCTATGCAGTCTATGCAAGTACATCCCATTATTTAATAGCTTGTAGAACCACGTTTAGCAGCAACAAGACTTTATCAGTCTCTCACATTGTTGTGGAGGAATTTTGGCCCACTCTCCTTTACAACATTGTTTCACTTCATTGAAGTTTGCTGGCATTTGTTTATGCACAGCTCTCTTAAGGTCCCATCACAGCATTTCAATCAAGTGGAGGACTTTGACTGGGCCATTGCAACACCTTGTTTCTTTTCTTTTTCAGCCACTCTGTTATAGATTTGCTGCTGTGCTTGGGATCATTGTCCTGTTGCATGACCCAGTTTGTGCCAAGCTTTAGTTGTCAGACAGACAGCCTCACATTTAACTCTAGAATACTTTGGTTCGACTCAGTGACTGCAAGGTGCCCAGGTCCTGTGGCTGCAAAACAAGCACAAATCATCACCCCTCCACCACTGTGCGTGACAGTTGGTATGAGGTGTTTGTGCTGATTTCCTGTGTTTGGTTTTCAACAAACATGGTGTTATACATTATGGCCAAATATCTCCACTTTGATCTCATCTATCCAAAGGACATTGTTCCAGAAGTCTTCTGCTTTGTTCAGATGCAACTTTGCAAACCTAAGCTGTGTTGCCATGTTCTTTTTAGAGTCAAGAGGCTTTCTCCTGGCAAACCTTCCAAACAAGCCATACTTGTTCAGTCTTTTTCTAATTAAAATCATGAACTTTAACATTTAACATGCTAACTGAGGCCTGTAGAGTCTGAGATGTAGCTCTTGGGTTTTCTGCAGTTTCTCTGAGCACTGCACAGTCTGACCTTGGG
>VUQI01033045.1:0-12713 GCA_015106735.1 Paratilapia polleni | reverse complement strand
TTAAGATATGATGGGGCCTGATTTTTTCAAGACTTTGTATGTGAGGAGAAGGATTTTAAATTCAATTCTGGATTTAACTGGTAGCCAATGAAGAGAAGCTAATATGGGAGAAATATGGTCTCTCTTTCTAGTCCCTGTCAGTACTCTCGCTGCAGCATTCTGGATTAACTGAAGGCTTTTCAGGGAGCTTTTAGAACAACCTGATAATAATGAATTACAATAGTCCAGCATAGAAGTAATAAATGCATGAACTAGTTTTTCAGCATCACTCTGAGACAGGATGCCTCTAATTTTACAGATATTGCGCAGATGCAAGAAAGCAGTCCTACATATTTGTTTAAAATGCGCGTTGAAAGACATATCCTGGTCAAAACAAGGTTAGCTGAGAGGCTGAAATATATCCCAGGTGTCACAGGCCTAGAGAGGTCAGCAGGCCATCATAGGGCCACTGCAGATAGAGAGCCACACACTGTCAAATCCATACAGCCAACTTAGACCCACATAGGTACAGGGAGAACATGTAAACTCCACACAAAAAAGCCCAAGCCAGAAGGTTCAAACCCAGTACCCATATTCTGCTTATACTGAGCATACAGTGGCTCCCATCTACTGTAAAATGGAGATGATGACATCTTCTTTTATATTGAGGATAAAAATATACAGACTACAGAGAGTTTTACATAGTGTTTATGGGTAAAATATGGGACAAGAGAAACTTGCAGACTCATTATGTCAAAGTTGAGTTGAAAAATGACTCATCTACTTCTGTTTTTGTGACCTTTCTGTTTATTGGCAATAAGCTTTGTGTACATTTCATGAGCTAGTATAAGTCTGTTTTATAGTGAATCCTCAGAAGAAATGACTGGCATCCCATGAAGAGGGAAACCTGGAAATGGAAAAATGGAGCTATAAGGGGAATATGGGAGATGTAAACAATAAACCTATATTGGCCCTGTGAGACAATGGTGAATTAATGTGATAGGGATACTGCAATCACTCTTACTCTCATATTATGGCAGGTATGCATTCTTGACATAATCTCCAGGGATTGTTTGTTTCAACTGCTGTGTTGACAGCGGGGAAAAAAAAACAAAAAACAAATGATTGTTGTCATTTGTTGTCGAACAACTCAGAAGCGCTTTGCCGTTGTTCTGGGTTTGATATGCATTTTTTGCTCCTGAGAGGTGTGACGGCTGCGAGGCCCCATGGTGTTCAAACTTCCATAATATTGTTTGTACAGAGGGACATGGCACCTTCACAAGTCTGGATCAATCAGCAACCAACCAATCAATCAATCAATCAATCAGTAAGCCATACCATAACAAAAAAAACTTGGTAGTGGCTAAAATTCTTATGTTGAGGATTTAAAATGCCAAAGCCATTGGCTACCAGTGGCTACACCCATCTTTAATATACAGTCTATGGTTTGGAAATTGCTCTCACATATGGACCAGAATTGTGGAGGTCCACAATTATAATTATAATTATAATTAATATTAATATTAGCTTTTTTAATTGTCCCATGATGTCAATCAAAAAGGCATTGACTTAGAAGGTAGGCCCTAAAGTATGTCCACAGGTACACCTCCACTGACTCAAATCATTATGACCTAATTTTGTGGCACAGTCAACTTAAAACATGTAATTTTAGACCCACTGGAGTCATGATATATGGAATTAAAAGTGAAATAAATGTGAAATAAGTGAAATTCTCTAAAGATTTCCTGAAAAAAATGTTCTAGTGTCATGCATAAAGTGGACACTAACCAACTTGCCAAACTATAGTTTACTTAAATCAAATCTGTGAAGTAGTAAAAATGATTTAATGGCTTCAGCCTTAGTGTATCTCAACTTCCAACTTTAACCCAGAACATTTCTGACTTGTTTAACACATAGTTCATCTTTAAGATGCATTTCTTCTTCTTTTTTTTTTTGTCCTTGCCCTTAATTTTGAAATAACATGATGTTTATTTAAAAATAATAATAGTAATATTTTAATTAATACCTACTTCTTGGTGAATATGGTGTGCTACAGAGAAGATACCCAGAATCAATCCTTACATGACCCTGGTAACACTGCATTTTGCCACAGTGACGCCATGTGGTAAAATGCTGCACAGCTTGCCATATGTCTTACTGTTCAAATTATACCAAAATTAAGCTTGATTGCACTCTTTTTTTCTCTTTGTTCTCAGTAATTACATCAATAATACCCAGGGGTTTTTTTTCTTTTCAGTTGTGCGCACTCTGAGATCAATAACTATACACATCTTTGTAAATTAATAAGTATTGTTTTGTTTCTTTTTTAAAACAAATTAACTAAAGTAAAACTATGCAGCAGCAGTTCACAAATACAGCTAGTAGTGACTTAGCATTAAGATTGAAGTTCTGAACCGATGTGAACCAAGACTTAAATGTTGAAGGTTAATTGGTGATTCTAAATTGGCCGTAGGTGTGAATGTGAGCACGAATGGTTGTCCATCTCTCTGTGTTAGCCCTGTGACAGACTGGTGACCTGTCCAGGGTGCACCCCACCTCTCGCCCGAGGGCAGCTGGGTTGGGCTCCAGCCTCCACCTGCGACCCTGAATAGGATAAGCGGATGGATGATAAAATCCCAATGGTTTCTTGGACAGAACTTTCTATCAGATGCATACAAATGCATTTATGAGAAGAAATATTCCCAGTGGATTATTGGCTCTAGTAACATAGATTTATTAAATCATGAATTATGATCAGATGGTCTACCACTATCTATCAACACTGGATGACTAAATGGCAAAGCATTGGGAAGACTTACTAGTTCTTATCTGAACATGTTTTTTAAGGTGCCTGAGTGAAACAGCATCTGGAGACAATATGACATGGACGCAGAGACAGATCTGTAAATTTTTAGAAAATATCAGAGAGAACAAATGCTTTTGAGAAAACAGAGTTGGAGAAACAAGAGAGAAGAGTAAGAAGAAAAAAGGTGTGTGTGTGAGAGAGAGAGAAAGAGAGAGAGAGAGAGAAAGATATCTCATCAGCCACTAGGTGGTGCTCTGGTGTAAGACTTGAGAGCATACATCCATACTCTGCGTGTGTGTGTGTGTGTGTGTGTGTGTGTGTGTGTGTGTGTGTGTGTGTATGTGTGTGTGTGTGTGCCCAGGAGAAGCTGTCAAAACATCCATCCCAGTTTTCCCTGCATGTCTCTGCTGATCAGAGAGCAGACAGGTTTCCTGGTCTCGTTTCACCCGCAGTCACCTGCAGCCGGCCTCTGCAGAGATGACTGAGGAGGAGGCAATTACAGGAGCAAGCAACGGGAAACAGATGTGCAATTATGAGAACAGAGGTTTGCACTTAGCCCGCTCATTGCCCCAGCGTCGTCGCTGCAATTCACAATGCAATCCGTGGCAGCCTGATCCACAAACAGCTAATTAAGTCCTCATCACACCTAGAGAGCTACAAGCACTGATCATCACAAACACAACTCAGAGTCAAATCTACTGCTCATCATAGTGTGCTTGAGCAAGATAAGCATCACCTTTCATTACCTTGATAAATTTTGAGACCTATAAACTGAATTTAAAATATGCTTTCAACAGACTGCCAAGGTAGTAATGAACTGGGCCAGTCAGCTACTATTATTTCTACTGATTTATTTATATTTCTTTATTTGGAATGTCACGGTTTCATATTATTCTGAATTTTATTAATTAAATCGTAGGGACTTGCCGTTAAGTATATAATACTTGTAATGTTTCATAGTAGCAGAAAGAAATACAAGCATTTTCTCAGCATTTCTGAAACATTTGTGGCTGTAACCCTTGTCAAATCTCCATCTGTGGCCTGTACTATGAAGCAGGATTTGGGGCATAGTCAGGTAACTTCAGGTTTTAACCTGCGATTTCAGGGTTGCAAAAGTGGTTTACATCTTACCGGGTTACATCACCATGATAACTTAAGCTTATGCTTCCCACCTAACCTGCTCCGCAGCAAGTTATGTTCACATTGTAACACACTGTAAAATATGCTGCCCTTCTGACAGTAGACCTGTCCGTGGTAGTGGTAGGTCTTGTTGTGAGTGCGCTCATAGCTAGTCTGGGAAACACTGGCTTGACTAATTGAGTGTATAACCACCTTCACGTGAGTGCTTCTCCTGATTTCAGATGTTAGTATAAGTGAAGTCAGATAGGTACAAGATTTCCTGGGTGCTTTGACTTTGCTTCATCATATAGGTCCCTGAACTCAGCCTGTGGTGGACTTCAACTATTTGTTAACTAATCAAAAAAGAAAAAAATGCAAGTAAAAATGAATATTGAAAATCTGTTTCATGTTTTGTTCTTGCCAAAAGCAAATGGAAGGCCATTTTTTTTATCCAACACTCAGAAATTACATAGACAAGTGTATCATTAATTATCCACTTGGATACATATGAAATAATCCAAACACTCTAAACAGTTTCCAAAAAGAATACTTTTTCTACTTTTTTTTCAGGTTAGTTAATGAGTATCACCTGGGAGTCCGCTGCTGGTGCTTTGATACACCAACAATTGTTTCAGAGGTGCTGAGGAAAGCCACAGGCTGAAATGCGTCTGTTCTTTTCTGCTGCCATAAAACATTAAAAGTATTATATACTAAATCACAAGTGCTGACAGTTCCATTCAGTTATTTACAAGTTTTTAAGGGGTGAGTACCTAAAACACTTTTCACTCTTTTTTTTTGGTGAGCACACCTGCTTCATATCATTTCAAAAAGGCCTTTGGAATATTTTACACTATTCCACATCCACTCTTCACTGAAATGCATCTATTCATCCATTACACAACATGAATGTTGGTTATAAATAGTGTGTGGCAGATTCCAGTCTGTTGTTATACCTATTGATACATGCCTGTCTAGAAAGGCAGTTGATGGACTTCATGGATCATGAAGCACTGAAACCTTGTGTATTTTATCAATGAAAATGCTGAAACCTGCTAAGAGAGGATGAAGTAGTTTCAACTACAGGCTTAACACACTGAAAAGGACAGAATGTAGCTTTGCCCCAGCTATTTGGTAAATGGTAAATGGACTGGTACTTATATAGTGCTTTTCTACTCAGTTTCTGTGTACTCAAAGCGCTTTAACTACAGGCCACATTCACCCAGTCTCACATACATTCATACAGCACTTTTATCTACACTTAAGTGCTTACTAACATTCACACACTATTTCAAGACATGTCATAGCAAGAATGCTTGACTCTAGCACCACGGTTCTCACATTGTGGCCAGTGGGCCAGTGGCGGCCCTCAGTGACCCCCACAACCTCTGGATGGCAACAGATCAGGTGGAGGCAGCAACCTGAGCTAATCTTCAAATCCAAATTGTTGAAGTTAACACTGTATATGCAAAGTATGTCAGTGATAAAAACTATATATAGTATGATAGTAAGAACGGAATTGTCTCTTCATTTATCTCATTTCCTTCACCAAATGTGGGCTGGGCATTAAAATTTCCTGGGTGGGCATTAAACTCACAGGTGTAAAAATATGGTAGTACTCTGAGTCTTCTTACGTTTCTCAGCACACGCTAATATTGTCAAAAACAGCTGGTGTCGAAGAATTTATGAGCCACCTCATTAATGGTTCAAAAAATATAAAGCAAAACAAAACCAAAGAAAAAAAAACAGTTATTGTTGTGAACGACACACAGTCACCCCCCCTACTGTAGAGATTTGGGGACATGAGCATGGCCTTGTAATATTTATTGGATTTGTTACACTTGTTCCCCTCCTGCCTTCTGGGTTCCCGTGTCTCCTTACTCATGTTTGCCAGTGTGCATTATTTGCTTTTTAGTTACTTCTTGTTTTATTTGAAGGTTAGGTTTAGGATTAGGCTTACCTTTAGTTTTATTCATTTCAATTATTCATTTAGTTTCTCCATCTCCATTTAGGGCCTTTTTTGTATAATACATAAGAGAGGACGTGTATTGGAACAAAAAGACCAAACTTCCTGTAACCTTCAAGATTTTTATATGAACCATTCTAAATATGTTTATTTTCAAGAAATTAACTTTAGAAGCTGAACTTTTAACTAACTGTAGGGACCTCCATCTGGGGATACTACTGAATCAGCTGGAGTGTATCACACATTCAGTAACATTTAATGACACAACTGTTTATACCTGTTCTGTTGGACTGGAAAAATTGGAAATTTCAGCTCTCCTACTTGAAAAAAGTTTGGAACCACCCTTGAGCCCAGGATTTTCCCTGGGAAGCTTTCAATTTCACATGCTCTGACTTTACTTAGAGGCACTGTTCTGGGGAGACTCAACATGGCAGTGTCTGAAATATGTAATGTCAGTGCAACTGGGTAAGCTGACAAGTTTGTCATGGTCATACCACTCACATTTGGCATTGTGACTTGTGGAAAGAATGTTCAGTTTCTGGCCTTCTATATGAATGGAACATTGCACAAAACGTTAGCCTTTAAGTTTCTGCATCCCACTGCCTCCCTGATCTCTCTGCAAGAGCTGTTTCTTTTGTGGCTCTCTGCAGTGTCTGTGAATACAGCAGGGATAACGGTGCACAGTTTCAGACAGTCACTCCCTTCAAGTGTTGGGTGAATGATGTTTCATTCACATTAATGAAAACGGAGAGCTCAAAAGTGGGTGTTTTTTGTCAGATTATCTGCTATGGAGTAACTAGTGTTGCTGTGCAACCCAACAAGCACATTGTGAGAAGCATACTGAAGACTTTACTTTGTGTGAGACAGTTTCAGGGTGTCATTGGTGCTCTTTCACTTCCAGCTTTGACTGATTGTTACTGCATAACATCATAGAAATCTGTATCTTTGGATTAATGACTAAAATTGACAAGAAATAAGGGGCTCGCCTAAAATCAGTACCTGTTTTAATTTCTCTAGTTCATGACTGTGCTCCTGACTGAATAAAACTTTAGTAAAGTCTTCCACATGAGACAACATTTGAAGACTTCCCATCAACAGTGTGACTGCCGGTCCTGTCGACTATTCATACGCTGACACACCTGTACTTTCCCCTCTCCTTTTGACTTATGCATGCCCCCGCTGACTGATAAAAACACAGAGGCCATGTGGAATGAGCTGTGCCTCTGCTGATGAGGGAGAGATTGAAGGACCCACATGCGTTTCCTGTGTCTCTCTGGGCTTCTGAGGAGATCTGCTGCTTACTCAGGAGTGAAAGCCTCAAATTAAAGTGTTTGTGCTGACAAAGGACAAATGGGATTTTTCCTTTGCGCAAACGGTGCAGGATTGTGTTGGCTTGCTCAAAGTGTCAGGGAAAAAATGTCTCCTGGTCGACACCTCTAATGAAACATGCGCATGAAATTAAGGCCTGCATATTGCTGCTGATGTTTAGGTTGTACATGTATAAAGAAGTAGAAGGAAGAAAAGGGAAAGATGAGGGGAAAGAGATAGAAGAATGGAGCAAACAGAGAGAGAGAGAGAGAGATGCCGCTTCTCTCTCCTGTGTATAGATGTCTTTCGTACCCTTGAAGCAGGAGTAAATTGAATATTCATGAGTGAACGTGAATAAGTGCGCTGTCATCCAGTAATGTCACTGATAGATGAGGGGTGGACCTGCATGGAGCTCTAACGGCCATTCACGGTCCTCCATAGAAAACCACAGAGGCAGGGTACAGAGAAGGCTTGCCCTGGAAGCAAGCAAGATGGAAGGGTTAACTTCAATCTGTGCATACATTAAACTTTAGAAGGCCATACCACAGGCAGGCCTGGCTAGTGTTGCCTTGGCAGTTTCAGGCTTCCCTCATAACACAAGTGGACTTGAGATCACTGGAGCTAGAAAAAGAAGTTATTTTTGTGTAATTGTTATGCACTCATAAAAAACAGTTTTGAAAGCATATAACTCTCCCAGCAAGAAAAAAAAAAGCTTAGAATTAAAAGCATGTAAACTGACAATAACATTATCTGGATTACAAACTTGAGCATTTTTCTTATGGAGACAGCTTCCTGTTTTGTATCACAAAAAAGTTTTGATTGTGAATCAGTCCTCTTCATTTGTGAGTCATCGTCAACACAGTCTCAGAGCAGTTTGTAAAAAACTCATGAAATGTACAGTACTGTGCAAAAGTCTTGAGACACCCCTCATTTCTTTATATTTTGATATTTTTAATGGGAAATTGGTGCAGTGACAAGATCCCCAACATCACTGGCTGAAATGCAGCCCCAAACCATGACAGAGCCTCCACCGCATTTTACAGATGAAGATAATTTGAACCAAAAATTTAAAATTTGGATTCGTCACTCCATCAGACCTGTTGCCACTGATTTTCAGTCCAGCTCTTGTGTAATTTGGCATACCTCAGCCTTTTCTCCCTGTTTCCCTTCCTTATGAATGGATAATTGACAGCGACTCTTCCACTGAGACCATTTCTGATGAGCCTTTGGCGAACAGTGTCAACTGAAGGTCCAGATGCATCTCTCAAGTCCTGTGCCAGGTCTCGGCTGGATTTTTTTCCTTTCTTAAGGTCATGACTTTCAGATACTGTTCATTTGCTGTAGATAATACTTTAGGCCTGCCGCTTCTTCTTTTGTCCTCCACTTGTCCAGTTACTTCACATTTTTTAAGGACACGCTGCATACCATACAGCGATATGCCAAGTTTTCAGCTGATAACTCTTCAAGAATCACATTGTTAGTGCAGAAAATGCTATTTTATGCCTGCCAAACTGTGTTATCTTTGTCATTTCTTTTGTAGATTCAACTAAAGAAACTGAAACAAATCGTGTTTTTGTGACAGGCAGCCTTTTATACTTGAATGATTCATAGGTCAGTGTTCAGTGGCTTAACAAACAAAAAACATTCCTCTAAAAATGGTCAGGTACAAGGACTGCACTGAAAATTTGTTAAAAAGCAGCCAATGTCCAAAGAAAAACTTTGAACTTTGGAAAGCCTGGAGAACTATTTGAGAATTAAGGTTTGGCTTTTGATTAAATTATTTAAATTATTGCAGGACTCTTGAAGCCAGTGACTTGCAGGCTGACAAAAACAAGTAGAAACCAGATTACTGCAATATATTGTATTACAAATCAAAACAAAGAAATATGTATAGAAATTAATTTTTAAAGAATAACATGTACCTTTTCATGGATTTTTCTGTCCCCCAAAAGGTCTGGTGGTAATCACGGATCACACAAAGTTGAACAAAAATCTATTAGGGCATCTTTCCATTGAAAAAAGCACCTCCAATTTTTGGACATCTATGTATGACTAGAATTGGAGGCTCAGTCAGGTCTGTAATCTTATAGTGCCCATTGTAGACTTGTGTGACTGGCAATGATAAAGTTGTGTCATGGTATATTAATTAAACCTTCTGCAGTTTTTGTTATTTTGTCTTTGGAAAATGTGTGGAAACTTCTAGCCACTGGGACACAGTAGTGATGGCTGGCATTATCATCCCATCTTTGAAAGGATGTTTTCAGACCCTCATATCATAAAATAAGGCAAACCTAAAACAAAAGTGCTAGCCCAATATAGTTTGCGCTATTTTTATTGCTAGAATGTTACTAGTTTTCTTAACATACAGCTGTACTCTTGGCGAAAGTTAATAAACAGCTTCAGATTTCACTAGAAATATATCAGACTCTATCACGTATGTGTTTTTAATGCTGTGGATCTACACAAAATTTAAGGTACTGACAAGTGAAGTGACTGACATTGATCACATGCTTACAGTTCTGCTGGGAAAGTGGATATTATTTCAAAATGTACTACCTACTACTCCCATTATGTCTAATTCATTTATGTGTTTTTATATACAAGATTGATTTAACATTGCAATGGGAGAAATATGCTCTCAAAACTCTTTTTGAAACGACTGCATTAAAAAGACACAAAAATAGTTTCATAAAAAAAGGGCCAAAAAAGCTGATGGAGGAGAGAGATTCTTTTCCTTTCACACATGGCTGGACGGAAGTCTGGGGGTCTCTCCTCTGATTCCTGTTTTACAGTCAGTGAGTCCATGGTCCAGAAACCCCCTCTAATTTCCTCTGACAAGTTCTCACAGTTGCTTCTCAATCCCCAGTGTCTACCTCCTCCTCCTCCTCCCCCTCCGTGAGAGAAAGAGGCTGACAAAAATGGATAATTTCACCGCTGATATTTTGATATGATAATTTTATTCATGATGCCACTCTTCAGGCCGCTGTGCAGCTCGTCTGTACAAGTGTAAATGAGGAGCGTTCCAAATGTAAAATGTTCTGCTGAGGGTGATCAACTAGGCTCTGTGGCCAAAACAAGGCAATATACAAAGTGAGTTGTGTTCCAGTCATAGACTTGCCTGGCCCACACCAACTCCAGTCGGCTTGCCTGGCTCCACCAACATAGACCAGATGGCCTCATCCTCAGGCGGAGAGAAAGACAGAGAGAAATAAACACAAAGTGAGAATGAGTGAGAGAAAGCACTGGTGCTTGACATGTCCCAGAGGTGCCAGGCTCAGTCAAAGTTATATCCAACACTGGGTCTAGATGCTACTGGAGCTCATCTAATGTTAAGATTAACTAACTGGAAAAGCCTAAATCCCACAAAACTGTCATAGTAGGTTACCATTTCCCCCCCCGTGCTATCTTGTTCTGTCTCATTACATATAAGGGCTTCTTGTCTGGAATCAACTAAAAAAAACTAACACTTAAAATGACTTTTTAGTAAATTTCACCATAGAGATTTGCTGGCATTGACTCTTATGCTTATTTGGTATGCTTTTAAGAATGTAGATGACTTATTTGAAGGGTTATATTTAATGTTTTAAAGTAATGCTAAAAATATTTAGTATTGCACTTCCATAGTGTTGGGGGCAGTGGCTAAAGGTGGATTCATGGTCCCGTGTTTGTCTGTTTGTGTAGCTCTTTGTCTTCAGTCCTCTAAAAGAACCAGTATCACATCATCTGAATGTGATGAAAGTATGCATAGGTAGAAAGCTGACTGATTAAAAACTGGCTTGAACAAGAAATGGAACCACAGTGAATTTCACCACTAAGAAGAAGAAGCATGGAAATCCATAAAAGTAGCACAGATGAGAAGCACAGGCAGTGCCTGCCATCAAAGGTTTTCACTGTTTTTTAACACTTGGTTTCACTTAAATACAAATAAGGTCTTGGTCTATTACCAGGGATTAAAGGGGGATTTGGCAGGTAGGGGAACCCTAAATTCTGGTGTAGCAGTGCAGCGGGGGAAAATGACTCACTGAGAAATAAGTCATACTTTCTATTGTGAGCTCCAGTATATTTATTTTCTTTTTGGACAGGCTGTGGTTAGCTGACATTTGCTCCTGCTGGCTCTAAGGTAGCCAACTATATTCTGACACATATGAGCAGATGCTACCAGCAGATGCTCGTAAGTGTTACTGAAGAGCACCATCAGCTTAAATTCAAATTGGTGACTCCTACTAAAGTCCTTCTAGAAGCAAGTCCTGTTACTCAGCAACCATACTGAAATGCATCTGGGCACTTATTTGGGCATTTGTTTTGGTTCATTAAGTAAGCATTAAGTTCTGTCTGCTGTGTAATAAATGAAGGTCTACAACCCAGTGCAGCACAGTAAACATCTTCATACAGAAACTGAAAATATGAGATGTCATTAAAGCAATATCATATCTTCATTCTAAGACAGCAGCCAGCTTTTCAGTGTGCCTTCACGTGTAGCCATTTGGCTTGGAAATAAACACTTTTGATTTCCAACATTTTTGAAAAGCAGGCCTTACAAACTTATTTTGACATGTCATAAACAGGCCTTATCTGGTAAACACTTTCAAACTCCACGCCCCTGGGTTGTAACACATGCTATAACATGTATTAGTCTTGATGATATCAGGTTGTTTAGAAAGGGCCACAGAAAATATTGAGCCAGGTATACACTAAGATAAGATAAGACAACCAAGGTGAAATTATTATGGCAATATCTTTAGGTTCAAGAAGGATGTAGCATGGAATGAAACAGTGGAAGACATGCATCAGTTCCCATGATTCAGTAGGCCTTATCATCATCAAAGCAGATGTGCTACCTAAGTTTATTCGCCCCATGTTGCACAGTGTGGCTTGCAATTAGCTTAGATTGCTGAAACCAGTGTGCAAGTGGTTAGAATCCAGAAAGGTCTTCTAATTTCTGAATGTTTTCCTATTTAGACTGGAGTGTGAGTGTGTGTGAATGTTAGTAAGCACTTAAGTGTAGATAAAAGTGCTGTATGAATGTACGTGTGACTGGGTGAATGTGGCATGTAGTTAAAGCGCTTTGAGTACACAGAAACTGAGTAGAAAAGCGCTATATAAGTACCAGTCCATTTACCATTTACCATTTAGCATGTGGCTGCTAAAACAAAACCCAACCCTACCCCTAACCTCAGAAGTGTTGAGCTTGTGGACGTTAAAAAGGATACACCGATCAGGCATAACATTATGACCACTGACAGGTCAAGTGAATAACACTGATTATCTCTTCATCATGGCACCTGTTAGTGGGTGGGATATATTAGGCAGCAAGTGAACATTGTGTCCTCAAAGTTGATGCGTTAGAAGCAGGAAAAATGGGCAAGCGTAAGGATTTGAGCGAGTTTGACAAGGGCCAAATTGTGATGGCTAGACGACTGGGTCAGAGCATCTCCAAAACTGCAGCTCTTGTGGGGTGTTCCCGGTCTGCAGGGGTCAGTATCTATCAAAAGTGGTCCAAGGAAGGAACAGTGGTGAACCGGCGACAGGGTCATGGGC
>VUQI01033044.1:0-10658 GCA_015106735.1 Paratilapia polleni | reverse complement strand
TCCATCCAAGCCTTACATCACCAAGCGCAATGCAAAGCGTCGGATGCAGTGGTGTAAAGCACGCCGCCACTGGACTCTAGAGCAGTGGAGACGTGTTCTCTGGAGTGACGAATCACGCCTCTCCGTCTGGGTTTGGCGGTTTCCAGGAGAACAGTACTTGTCTGACTGTATGGCCCCTTCCTGTTCCAACATGACTGCGCACCAGTGCACAAATCAAGGTCCATAAAGACATGGATGAGCAAGTTTGGTGTGGAAGAACTTGACTGGTCTGCACAGAGTCCTGACCTCAACCTGATAGAACACCTTTGGGATGAATTAGAGCGGAGACTGCGAGCCAGGCCTTCTCGTCCAACATCAGTGTCTGACCTCACAAATGTGCTTCTGGGAGAATGGTCAAAAATTCCCATAAACACACTCCTAAACCTTGTGGAAAGCCTTCCCAGAAGAGTTGAAGCTGTTATAGCTGCAAAGGGTGGGCCGACATTATATGAAACCCTATGGATTAAGAATGGGATGTCACTCAAGTTCATATGCGTGTGAAGGCAGACGAGCGAATACTTTTGGCAATATAGTGTAATCCTTCACACTGTATAGAGGGAAGAGAGCAAAACAAAAAAAGAGAAATGATCAGTAAGAGCTACAAGTGGAGTGTAAAGATCAGGAGGCAGCTGGGTTTGGATCAAACACCCCTCTATTTTTTCTTCTTCATTCATGTGTTTGTCTCCATTTCTTTTTCCACTTTCCTTTCTCTCTCTGACCTTCAGAAGCAGACAGTAATACAGACTGATGGACTCTGGGGGGGTTAAACTACATAGCCAGCTGCTACTCTGGTAGGCAGCTGAATAACAGCCTTACTTAACTGTAATATTCACATAGGAGGCAGAAGCGTTAGATTCCTCATTTTGATTACTGATGTGGTAGTATACAAGAAAGCCTAATGTATCTCATAATAATACACCACACTTATATTGTAATGGTTGTGAGCTTAACTTGGGAGCAGTTTGGAAATATTGATGAAAGTGCAAATCAGATGCAAAATCTGATTTCATACACTCAGCATTGTTATTCCATCTCTCTGTATCTGCACTGTTAAACTTTACATAATGAAGTAGAGGCACTCTACAAGATCTACTTGTGAATGTATTCAGTTCTTTGGCATTATCTACCCCTGTTTATCCCACCATAACCCTTATTTCCCTTTGAAGCCTGCTGATCCTCTCTGGCTTGGTGGTGGTACCAGTCATAGCTGGAAAAACCCCCGGTTAATCTGTGAGAGTCTGCTACAGACACGGAAGGAAGGAAGGCTTTTGTATTAAAACCCAGAGCAGGATTGCAGTTTGCACTCTATTATTAGACATGAGCCGTTCATTCACACATAGAGACCAAAGACATAAAGAGGTAGAAAAGCTCATTGGTCAGGAATGTGAATGTTTTTAATTACTCAATGCTTTATTGGTTATAAAAAGGTTTGTTCAGCCTCAGAATACCCTGTGAAATCACAAATTCACCAGTTAAAGAGCAACATCTTTTATTTAAAAATCAGATTTGTATCAACCTCACACATTTTAAGTCTGGTATTCTTTTTTATTTATTTATTTATTTAATCGATGCCGGAAATATCTGGCTTTTCAACCTGCCAAATGTTCCAAGAGCTAGTTGGTAACTCAGTATTTCCAGTCTGTGCTGGGCAAGTAGCACCATATTTGACTTTCAGAGGGTTTACATTGAGAAAACAAAACAACACACAAACCAGCTTAGTGCTTCTAAATCTTTAAAATGAGCCGTTAAACCAAAACAATGTAGAGAAAGTTGCTAAAATGCTCCATAAATCTCAGTAGAATGGCTGAATGGAGTGATAACTCAACTATTGTGAGTGATTCCTTCACATTCCATAAATTTACCTGATTAGTTTAGTTGAGAAGCTTAAACTTTAACCAGACCCTAATTAACTGCAGCACATTAGAAACTGTGCTGACACAGAGAGATTTTATTTTATAAAAATACTGGTGCAATTTTAAACTGTTTGGACAGCCTCAGATTATGGCAAAAAAATAATTCACAGGGATATACTGTTTGAATTCTGTTAGAATGATACTGCAGAAGCACTGCACTAACTAGTTTAAAAATAAGGGTGTGGAGGTTGGAGCTATTGATGCCTTTTTTCACACTTTCATCTTGGAAACAGTAAATGCAGAACTATAAGTAAGTTTAGCACAACCCTTCACTAACCTTAGCCTAGACAACTGCACTATTTTTTTTGGTTGTGTTTTGGTCACATGGGGCACAAGATGAAAATAAAACATTCACATATTATCTGTCATCTTATAAAGCTACTACTACCACTGCTACTATGGCAAACCTCGTGTGTTTGTACAGCCAGCAGACCCAGAGCAAAACCTACACATAGAAACTAATTTCAAAATTAATGTATGACACCTCATTTGAAATATAACAGTCTTGTAGTTTCTTCTAAATAATGTGCCTATTTACTATTTGGCTGAACCAAAACCCAAGCCTAACACTAACCCTAGATGGGTTACTAGTGACCTACTGGATGTTAAGACAAATTGACCAGTTGATTATTGAGTTTTGAAGAATTGTCTGATGTTAAGATTTTTGCCTGGCAACGGCATTGGATTTGAAACTCAGCAAAAATTCTAAAACTTCACAGAAGATTGTAGTAATCTTAGGCAATATTAGTTTTTTGGGGGGAGAAAGGTGTCCTTACCCTGAGTGTGCCGTATGTTGAGCTGGTTGATCTGCTCAGTGAACTCATTCTCCTCAATGGTCTCAGTGCGCGGAACTGACAGAGAGAAACGCCTCTTAAAGTTCTTCATCTTGTTCATGATGCTGAGTAGTAGACTCTAGGAGAAAACAGAGGGGGGGGGGGGGTTACCAAAAGCTTGTGCAGGTGCAGTATCTGTTCTATAAGGCCACGCAAACTAGGCTTGGAAGTTAAAAATTTTTTTTGAATGCACAATATTTAGAATTAGTGCTCTTGGAGAGTGCTCGATCAAGAGTACGCTCCATCAAAGTCAAAATTTTGTGGGTTCTTCCTTTGCCCGTGTTCCATGTGGCTTTTGCATTACCTCGCCATCTAACAAACAGCACTGAATGCATACCTCCACCCAGGCAAGAAGGATAATGGATGTTAAAAAGAGGGCAGCATCAATAAAAGTAACCAAGTGTAAATCCTGCCTGGTACACTATCTACATGACACAAGCTGCAGGGCATGTTGTACAGTTCTGATTGATCATCATGTGCAGCTTGACCAAAGAAAGTCATCTGTGTAGTCTGATAATGAGGCAGAAAGCAGCAGGAAAGCGGCTGATCAATGTACTCTCTCCCTCAGTAGGTTACACAGCCAAATCCAGCCCTACTAGTTATCGCTTTCCTGGTCTTCTCTTTTTGATCCTCTTCTTTTCCTGTGGTCTGTGTGTGTTGCACAGACTGCTGTCATGGGGCCTCCGTGATTTTTTTACTGTCAAGGATTTGTGCATATAGTATGTGCATATATGTGTGTGTTTCGCCTCATTATTGCAAAAAGCTAAGAGATATGTGTGGTTGGTTCAATTACAGCCAGACTCCATATTCTCGACTGTTATTTTTTAGGCCATAACAGCTTATGAGGATATTACTCTCTGAGAAATTATTGTAAACTTAGCTCAAAAAGTAAGGAAATTTGTGTTTGGTCGATTGATTCTTTGTTGTAACAATACTTCTTGGCAATAAATCTCATACCGTTGGAAAGCCTGTTTATTTCCCTTTAAATGGTGCCACATTCGTAAGGAAAATGCATTTGTGGGTTGAGCAGCAGAGTTGAGTATGTGGATTGTGCCCATGAAGAACTTGCCAAATCTTCTCTGCCAATGCCAAACAACATGCTGATCCATGTGCTGGGTACTTTTTTAGCATAATTTTTCAGCGTGCAGGGTTGTAGTGTTCTATTGGAATCCCTCAACAGCAAGAGAAGTCTGGCTTTTATCTATCAGCTTTAGTGTCTAGACAAAACCTAACCAAACAGGCATAGAAAAGGTGCACAACAAAAGTAGAAGAAAAATGTAAAGCTTCCTGCATGGCACTGAAAATCTTGTCTTCCATTTGGAAGTTTGGTAATAGTGCCATTTCCACCTCACCTGCATGGTTATTTTTGACTCTTTTTGTTGATCCTCATCTGAGAAAAACAGCAACAAAGCGGTATCCCAGTATGTTGTAAAATTAGGCTAAGGTGGTACCCCTTCACGATAAAAAACAAGAAGGGATTCTCAACCAAACATCTGTATTTCATGAGCTGGGAGTGAGAACATGTTGTAGGGTACAGTCAAGCTCTGATGGTTCAAAACAATAATAAAGCAATGTCATTGTGAAATGCATATGCAAGAGTGACTAGAATGAAAGAATGCTTATTGGAGGATTAACATCAGGAGTTGTTTTTCTGCCTAAACTGCACAAATCACATGTAATGGATGGAAAATGTTAAATTTTCCAAGAAGTTCTATCTGCAAGGTACTGAGCCCTAAATTTCCAGTGTGAGTGAGTGTATGCAAAATAGATAAGATACTTGAAATGCATGATGTTGCATGAATGTGGCTCATAGTAAGGCTAAAAACGTGCTATGTAAATACCAGTCCATTTGCCATTTACAGGGAACAGACTAAGGCTGGATGCACAGGAAAAAAAAACAAAACAAAGGAAAAGGGCAATCACAAAAGGTGATAGAGAAACAAAGACTGAAAGTAGCCAGAGTTATTATTAAACTCTGGCTCTCTCCCATAGTGTGTCCTGTCTCCCTCTGCTCCCTTCTGTTTCTCGTCACCCCCAACCGTTCATGGCAGATGGCTGCCCCTCCCTGAGCCTAGTTCTGCCGGAGGTTTCTTCCTGTTAAAAGGGAGCTTTTCCTTCCCACTGTTGCCAAGTGCTTGCTCATAGGGGGTCGTCTGATTGTTGGGGTTTTCTCTCTAATATTGTAGGGTCTCTACCCTCCAATATAAAGCACTTGAGGCAACTGTTGTTGTGATTTGGCGATATATAAATAAAATTTTAAATTGAATTGAACTGAATTGAAAATCAATATAGCTACACATTACATACCACAGAAAATAACAGAAATCCAAAAGCCATGATACACTCTAGCAGAAAGCTTTTGGCTTCTGGAAAAATTCACAGAATTCCTGGAAAGTTTTTTTTTCTTTTTTTGTACAATATAAAAAACTGTCTTAGAAAATCTGATATTGTGAGCTGTGATGCCTTATGTTTATCTATTTGTCATTCGTGCCATTGATCAGCAGATTTCACTGACTGTTAACATGGTGGATAACATTAAAATAAGGCATGTCCATACAGTGTCTTTTTTCAGTTTTTGACAACAAGGAGAGAGTGCATATGGCTGCCTAAAGAAAAAGCTGAGGTTTTTTTTCCAGAGCTTTTTTCAGATCACTCCAACTTCAGAGCACTTTTAGTTGAAAACTTCTGAGCCTTTCAGAAATGCACTAGTTTCTCAAATTGCTTTGAATTTATTGTGCAAAAGGACATGAACATGATGGTAAAGTACAGACTGTGCCCACGCCAGACGCAACAACCCACTGCTGTGAACAAGACATCAAACCACTCCAAGCACCTCCAAAGGCAACATGCTAATCCAGAGCTAGTTAAAAGAATTAATGAGCTAAAGGTTAAAGGACTTTTATATAAAACATATAAAAGTAAAGAGAAAACACAAATGCAAGTATAATGCAAAATGCCAGAGCATGTAGGCATGAAGTGAAAACCTATAGAATCTGTGAATGTGTAGAAGAAAAATCTAAACTTGTGTGTAGAGAACTGAATTTGTTTGTTTTTGGCATTCAAAACATGCATGTTGCCAACAGGGAAGTTGCAGAGTGCGCTGTGGTGGACAAACTATACAATGTCAACACTCATAACATGGTTGAAGGGTGTTTCTCTTGTCTCTGCTTTACTTTTTTAATTTTCTGATACAGATAGATCGACAAATGGTTACTATCGGCCGATAATATCAGTCGGGCTCTAACACTCATGTTAATAACAGGAATTTGATCTTATAATAATTAACAACAGGAATGCGATACATGCTAATGTAACATTTTTAACATGTCAGTGTTACTTTTGTGATTCTGTGTAATATTTAAACAGCAGTAATTTAATACATGCTAATGTCACTTTTTTAACATGTTAATGTTAGGCAACTTGCATGATAGGACCTGTAATATTAAGCACATTCATATTAGTAACAGGAATTTGATCTTATAATTATCAACAACAGGAAATCAATACATGGTAATGTAACTTTAACATGCTACATGTGTGGTAAGACTGCTGTATAATATTCAAACATTAAGCGTTTGATATGCAAATATAACTTTTTTAGGCATGCTAATGTTACTTGTATGCTAGGAGTTGTGTGATAAGACAGTTATGACATTTAAACATTATAACTGAATTATAACACAATTTCAAGACAAGCTATCAAATAAAGAGCAAACTCTTAAAAAAATTTAAATGCTTCAGTAGTAGTTCATCACACAAGGAGGCTGGAGGAAGATTTACTAAATGATTGCTTTAATGGCTTTGGTCAGACAGCAGTAGTTTTCAGACAGTATCCTCAGAACAGTAAGCTTGGGTTTAGCTGACAAAGTCATTCTAACAACCAAAGAACTACAGTATTTGGAACAGTTACAACATCCTGTGTATACATTTTAGTGATTGTTAAAACAGATTAAGGCACCAAACTAGTTATGCACTGTAATTTGTAGAGCTGAAAAATCGCTAAATACATAAAGGTGTGAGATATGCACACAGCCCAGGGCGTTGGGAGAAGATAATGAAGGCATTCTCAGAACCAAAGAAGTGTAGGTGGCAGCCATAAATTGAACAGTGAGTGAGGGGAGAGGAAGCAGCTCACAAGGAGATGGTGGAAGCAAATAATCCCCAGATCAGTGCAGAGAAAGAAAGGATTTCTAATTTTCTAAAAGAGGAAGCCTTTAAAAATGAATCAAATTCAGTTCATGTGAATCTTCTCTGTGGAGGGAATCTCGCTCTTGGAGGCATAAATAGCAAAGTGATTGCCACAGCACTGCTAAAAGAACTGAGGCTAACCTTTTTTAATACCAGACAGCATCAAGTCAAATGAGCAGCTGAAGAAGCAACAGAGACCTCATATTTATATATATTGGAGCATATTTGACTTCATCTCATTATGATAGTAAAGGTGCAGCTGTTCCAACTACAATCAAGTATCTTAGCAGCAATTACTTAAAGTAATGTGCAGTTCACCAGCGATATAATCCTGACTAAAATAAACAATGAAACCTGACAGTCACTGGCATTTATTGAGAATTGTTAGACAGAATACACAATAGGTTCTAAGTTTGGAAAGCTGGAATAATAAAAGCCATCAGATATAAAGCAGATTAAGGGGTTAAGAATGGAGGCGGAAAGAGGCTTACTGAGCAGAGGGAAATCAATACCACTAGGCTGACTAAAGTGCCGCTGTGTTTGTAGTTGTGGCTGATGTTTTTCCCTATGAGAATTTGTGGGGTTGCCTTTGTGAAAGCTGAATTCCCTGGTGTCTCAGCAGGGTATGGAACTCTGCTGTATAGCAAAGTCAGAGAGTACCTCCATTTCAGGAGTTGAGATACACAAAAGTACACTGCAGCTGACACTGTGGTGCCAAATGAAAGTATATCCAGTCATGAAAATTGGTTAAAAAATGAAAAAAAAGAACATTTTATAAAAAGCAGCAGTACAAAAGCCTCTTTGTGTCATATAGTAAGCATCAGCACTGGGTTACTGGTGTAGTTTGGTGTGTTCTTTCTTAGGATGGGGATATTGTTCATTTTTATTATGTGATTCTTTCCCTCTTCTGTTCCAGCATCTTCCATTAAAAATCCCATAAAAATCTCAATAAGGTATGCCATATAGGTAAATAATCCATATTAAGGGCTAGATGTGAACATAACCCTAACCCTACCCTTAAAATGGTCGCAGGTGTCCCGGGGGATGTTCATAAGATAATGTTGGCATTTAAAAAGTATAAATAAATATGAAACACTTTTCAAAACTATGTACAGAGTCACATACACTAAAGCCATCTAATTTTGTCCTGAAATAATAATAGCATACCACATTTTTGGGAGTGATTGGAATTTCCTCTATATCAGCAACAAAACAAGTGCTGCTCCTTCACAGAGTGAGGTTAGTAAGTCTGCATCGGTGCAGACTCAGTGTTGGATGCCTTTAAAACCCACTTAAGGCTTGTATTGAAATAGCACTTAATATGGCAGGCCCTCCAAGAGAATGCACAGAGTGTGCAGGGCCAGAGAGACAGACGACCACACACTCACATTCACAGCCAATTCAGAATCACCAATTAACATAAAATCCAATGTTTTGGACTGTGAGATGAAAACCCCACAGGTACAGGGAGAACATGCAAACGCCAGATAGAAAGACCCCAGCTGACCAGGAAGTTTGAACCCAGAACCCTCCTAAGGTGACGGTGCTAACCACAGGACTACTGTGGTACTCAATGAAAACCCAAATGATAAAAATGACATTACTAAACTTTACTGCTCTTTACTTATACATTTGAAATTTCTCTGAATTGGAGCTTCTGTGAAAAATTTCCCAAGTTTTACTTGCAGCTTTGGGCCAGTGAAATAAAAACTCAGGGGCTATATGCATATCTGAAATGACTTCATTTTCAAATATCTCTCAGGTGAACACTGAAAAATTTCTGAAAATGTTGCTACTTTAGTGTACAGACACTCCTTCCGGTTTACAGTGCAGACCAAAGACAGAGCACAGCGCTCATAGTCTCTGAAACCTCTAAGTTTTTTCCAGTAACTACAGATCTACTCTATCTATTCATAAAAAGTCAGCCAGTGTGCCAATCAGCCACAACATGTTTTCTGTTTGCAGTGTCCACACTAAGATAACATCAATTGATCTTGTCCTTTTGTTCTCTGAAAGAAAATCTAAAGCTTCATTTTCCAAACAGGACACTGAAAAGCGTCTGATAGAAAGCCTCTCTTTATTCTCTCTGCTCCCTCATTTGCCCTCTTGAACAACTTAATTGCATAGGTCGTGACTGAGAAAGTTCCTGATTGCAACCGGCAGTGTTTGTGTTTTTCTGCGAGACTGGCGGTGTGCTCTATTTATCTTGCAGACAAAAGACTCCTCTGTTTGGAGAAGGGTACAGTTTTAGGGTCTGGAATGTTGCATCCAATCAAGAGTATTTGGCATCACTCTCAGAGTTACTCTATCAAAGGGAGGAAGCTGGTCTTTGTGGTTTTGGTTGTGTGACACTGTCTGACTACACACACACACACACACGCTTGATCTCATAAGTGCATCTGCTCAAAGCAAGGTGCCAGCATATCTCAGTTTTCGCCTAGCTGTGATCCTGCCTGGACACAAACCCACTTCATGTTGCTACGGAACCCACTCTCCTCTTTGATCTCTGCTCGTCTTTCTCCACCAACCCTCCCACCTCTCATGCATCTTGATGAGGGTTTGTTTCACACGTCACTCACATGTTACATTCATTTATTCCATCATAAATTTTCTAAATGGACAGTGCAGTTTCTGTTACGCTGCAGACTGTGGAGCTGGCTTCAGGCAGGGCTGCAGCACAAGCCAGAACACTGAGGTGATGTATTCTGTATAGCTGGGGAAGTTTGCTGTTTACTCAAATGCTTGAAGTAATCTCTGTTTATATTTAACCTCTTAACATTCACAAGGCTGTCATTGACCTAATTATGATTAGGGTTACAGTTAGCTTAATTCTTTTTATTGTATTTTTTAGAAAATATTTGGAACACCCAAATGGAAAAGCTAATGACGGAAGAACTGCAGGGCTGAAATGCATGTATGAGACTTCATTTGAAGAACAACAAGAACAACTTGTAGTTTCTGAGACTATGCTTGTTTAGCACAACAAAATCCTAACCTTCACCCTGAATGGGCTGCCAGAGATCTGGTAGATCTTTAACCACATACTAAACAAGCATAGTTTCAGAAACTAAAAAAGTATTACCTTCAAATCAAGTCTCTGACACACATGGTCATACAGTTCCTCTCTTACAAGACATTTGGGCATGCCATATAGGTAAAAATTCAAAAAAGGGTAGAACCTAATGTTAACCATACACCTCACCCTAAACATGTTGCTATGTACAATTTCTTGTAAAAGTATTCATACGCCTTTAACTTTTCCACATTTTGTCACATTATAACTACAAACTGTATTTAATGTAATGTATTTTACTGGAATTTTATGTGATAGACCAACACAAAGTAGTGCAAAATTGTGAAGTGGAAGGAAAATGATACATGGTGTTCAAACTTTTTAAAAAATAAAAATCTGAAAAGTGTGGCGTGCATTAGTATTCAGCCCCCTTTACTCTGATACCTCTAAATAAAATCCAGTGCAACTAACTGCCTTCAGAAGTCACCTAATTAGTAATTAGAGTCCACCTGTGTGTACTTTAATCTCAGTATAAATACAGCAGTTCTGTGAAGGCCTCAGAGGTTTGTTAGAGAACATTAGTGAACAAACAGCATCATGAAGACCAAAGAACACACCAGACAGGACAGGGATAAAGTTATGGAGAAGTTTAAAGCAGGGTTAGGTTATAAA